>JARHVA010005830.1:925000-1085000 GCA_037957365.1 Torreya grandis | reverse complement strand
AGCTTAGAAGAGCAATTGTGAGAGATGAATATGATTTGTATTTGTTATATCTATCTTAGAAGAGAAAAAGTGAGTGAGAGGAAAGAGATGTTGTATTGATCTATCATTTGTTGAGATAGCAACATTGAGAGACAGGTGTGTGGTATACACAAAGGGGTTAGTACTCTTGTGGGTTGGTGCTCACGAATTGTTGCTGAGTTGGTGCTTAGCAAAGGGGTTGGTGCTCCTATGGGTTGGTGCTCATGAATTGTTGCTAGGTTGGTGCTCAGTAAAGGGGTTGGTGCTCCTGTGGGCTGGTGCTCGGCAAAGGGGTTTGAAGCTCTTGTGGGTTGGTGCTCATGAATTGTAGCTAAGGTTTGTACTTGGAAAAGGGGTATGGTGCTCCTATGGGTTTGTTCTCATGAATATATTTGAGATTGATTCTCCATGGTTTTTCCCACATTGGGTTTCCACTTTATATTTGGTGTCTCTCTCTATCTTGTGTGATGTTTATTATTTAAGTTTTATTGCATATCTTGAATGTTTGATTAAGTGGAATTTGATAAAGGGAAAGTTTTATAAGATATATAATATACTGATTCACCCCCCCCTTCTCAGTATATATCATGCTTAATAATTGGTATTAGAGCAGGTTACTTTTTGAAAAGTTTTACAGCTTGAAGGTAGATCAGGAAAGCACGATGGATGGGCCACAAGAAGGATTTTCTACAAATAAGGCACCTTTGTTTTATGGGATGAATTATGCTTTTTGGAGCATGAGAATGAAGGTTTATTTGATGGCCCTTGGATTTGACATATGGAAATCAGTGGTGGAGGAATATGAAGAGCCACAAACATCTAAAATTACTCTAATAGAAAAGAAGACAAGTGAATGTAATGCTAAAGCTTTAAATGCTATTTCATGTGGTTTATGTGAATCTAAATTTGTTAAAGTTATGCAATGTAAATCTGCTCATGAAATTTGGGTAAAACTTGAGAATATTTACAAAGGTGATGGAAAGGTTTAGCAAGCTAAGTTGCAAACTTTTAGAAGGTAGTTTGAAAGTTTGAAGATGGAAGAAGAAGAAGATATAACAAGTTATCTCTTGCAAGTTGATCAGATAGTAAATCAGATTCAAGGTCTTGGAGAAACATTGGAAGATTCAATGGTGGTGTAAAAGGTTTTGATATCTCTACCAATGAGATATGATGCAAAGGTTTTGGCAATCGAGGAGATGAATAATTTAGCCAAGCTAAAGATGGATGAGCTTCATGGTATTCTCACGGCATATGAGATGCAGATAGAACAAGATAAACCCTCAAAGAGAGAAGTAGCTTTCAAGACATCAAAGAAGGAGAAGGCTAAGATTCAAGAATCAAGTGATAGTTCTAGTGATGATGAAGATGACAACGAAGCACTTTTCATTCGCAAGCCAAAAAGAGGAACATGTAAATATCAAGGAAAATTACCTTTTAAATGTTTTAATTGTGGAAAGATTGGACATTTTTTAGCTAGATGTTCAGATAAGGTTAATGATGATGAAGAAGAAAAGCCTACATACAAGAAGAATTTCAAAGGCAAATCCAAGAAGGGATTCGAGAAGGAGAGCCTATATTATAAGGATCCTAGCTCAGTTAAAGATAGTGGAGTTAGTGATTCAAAAGAAGAAGAGATTTTATTCATGGCCATACATGATAATCAAGAAGAAAAAGAGGAGGAAGCTGAAGTAGATATGGAAGGAGAACTCAATTGTGCCCTAGAAGAGTTAGAAGCTGTTCAGAAGAAGAATCAAATATTAAAGTGCCAAATCAAGAAAAATGAACAAGAGTCAAAGGAAATGATTGAAGATCTACAAGCACACTTTGAAGAAGCCAAGAAGAATGAAGAAGATCTCACAGCACAGTTGGAAATATCAATAAAAGATTGTGAAAGGTATGTTATTGAAATTGCCTCTTTAAAAGAAGATCTTAAGAAAGTAGTTAGTGATAAAGTAGTCAGTGATTCAAAATTTGAAGATAGCACTAACATGCTGAATAAGATATTGAAAAGTCAAAAAGCATATTTAGATAAGACAAGGATCAGTTTTGAAAAGAAAAAGAGTTATGCTGAAGCTCTTACACAAGAGGAAACAAAAAGGGGAGAAGTGAAGAATACAGAGGACATTTCAAACAGATAAGGCTGGAAGGAACAAAGCTACAAAAGGAAATTAGGTCAGAGATATACAGATATGTATTATTTCTATGGCTATTGTTTTTATTATAATGGATATGGTCACAAGAAATTAGAATGTAGAAATAGAGCTAACAATTTAAAAATAAGGAGAAGGAAAGTCAAGTAGAGTCAAGCAGAAGCCTAAACTCTTTTGCTTCTCTATTAAGCTTTGATGAAGAGACCATAGTATGCTACAAGTGCAACAACTTCAGACACATAGCTCAGTATTGTAAAAGTGTGTTCAAGTCAGTTAAGAAGGATAAGAGTTTCAAAGTTCCATTCATCAAGAAGAAGAATTAGAGTGTCAAAGATCCATTCATCAAGAAGAAGGTTCATACATGTTCATGGCAAAAGAAACAATCTGAAGATTCAATGATGGTTCAAACAACACTGCATGTAAGAGGTAAAGATCAGCCATGGTTAGTTGATAGTGGATGTTCGAGGCATATGACAGGAGATAAAAGTAAATTCATATCTCTAAAGAAGATAAATGGTGGTACAGTGAGATTCAGAGATAAAACCACTGTCAAGATAGTCAGAAAAGGTACTTTGAGTTTGGATTATGGTAGAACTAAGACTAATAATGTTTTATATGTAAAAGGTCTTAAGCATAATCTATTGAGTGTCAGTCAAATATGTGATCAAGGATACACATTAAGGTTTCATGCTAAAGGTTATGAGATTAGAAGAAAAGATTCAAATGAGTTGATTGCAGATGCTCAAAAGACAGGGAATAATGTATATGTTTTGTCAGATATCTTCTCAAAGGCATGATCAAAGGATACATTCAAAGATTGGTGAAAGGAGTTGGGAGTAATTTCTATTACTTCCTGCCATTGATGTTTAGCATCAAGTGAGGGGGAGCTAAGTGTTAGCTCTAGGTAGGTCCTTTGCCATTGATGTCAAAGGGGGAGAATAATAGTTATAGGTACAAGTGTAGAAAATAGGTACAATATAGGTGTAGAAAATAGGTATAAGGAATAGGTATAGGTTGCTACAGTAAGAGGGAGTTATTGTATGTTTTTAGATGATAGGATGTGCAGGTGACAGGATGTGGCAGTTTTAGGATTGAGGTTGCCATCAATGACAAAGGGGGAGATTGTTGGAAATATTGTCATTGATGTCAAAGGTTTAGCATTATTTGTGATAAAGGCCCCATTACATTTAATATTGTTGGTAATAAATATATCTTGGCTAATATGAGTTAATATTTATTTAATATTAATGAATATATTTTTGGTTGCATATGAGACAAAAGAAGGGCCCATGGAGAAGTCGAAGAGCCACGGGATAAAGACAAAAGAAGAATGGGACGCATTTTCCCATGAAGAGTCATCTTGGGGAATACTAAGAGTCACCAAGTGAAGACAAAAGAGTATGGGGGAATTTCTCATGAAGAGACACTTTAAGGAATACAAAAAGTCACCAAAGATAAGGACAAAAGTGGGAAGGACGTTTTTGGTCATGAAGGGTCACCACATGGCTTTTCAAATGCTTGGATATGAAGGGTCATCCAATATTGGTGCCATTTTTCATGAGGATTGAAATTTCATAAAGGGGGAAGGCCAAAGGTCATTTGGAAAGCTATAAATAAATACTTGAGTAGCCATTTGTAATGTGGAAGTGAGAGGTTGATTTGATATTGTGATATCTAGCTTAAAAGAGCAATTATGAGAGATGAATATGATTTGTATTTGTTATATCTAGCTTAGAAGAGCAAAAGTGAGAGAGAGGAAAGAGATGTTGTATTGATCTATCATTTGTTGAGATAGCAACATTGAGAGATAGGTGTGTGGTATACACAAAGGGGTTGGTGCTCCTTTAGGTTGGTGCTCATGAATTGTTGCTGAGTTGGTGCTTAGCAAAGGAGTTGGTGCTCCTATGGGTTGGTGCTCATGAATTGTTGCTAGGTTAGTGCTCGACAAAGGGGTTGGTGCTCTTGTGAGTTGGTGCTCACAAATAGGTGCTGGGTTGGTACTCGGCAAAGGGGTTTGAAGCTCCTATGGATTGGTGCTCACGAATTGTAGCTGAGGTTTGTACTTGGAAAAGGGGTATGGTGTTCCTATGGGTTTTTTCTCACAAATATATTTGAGATTGATTCTCCATGGTTTTTCCCACATTGGGTTTCCACGTTATATCTGGTGTCTCTCTTTGTCTTGTGTGATGTTTATTGTTTAAGTTTTATTGCATATCTTGAATGTTTGATTAAGTGGAATTTGATAAAGGGAAAGTTTTATAAGACATATAATATACTAATTCACCCCACCTCTCATTATATTCCTTGCTTAATAGAATTTATTGGTACCTACATGATATCCATAAAACTCTTCTCAAGGTCACGTTATCTCTTGACCTCTGCACATAGGGCATCTCACATAGTGGAAATTGTGTGATAAGTTGTCACCACCCTGACCAATTGATAAAAAAGGGATCATGGGTGCTAGATATGTCCATTAATTTATCATTAAAATATTTATCTATATATATATAGGAACATTCCATATGAGGGCTCCTACTACATGATCAACCATCGCGGTCCACTCCTAATTGCTTACAACTAATAAAACCAAATATGAATCAATTACATTTAGTATATATAATTATATATAAATTAAATACATATTAAAATAAAATAATTACATATGGTTATAGTAGACCCCTCATTTTTTAGTTGTGGTATCATGGGATCTCTTTCATATCCATCTTTTCCCCCACCATTATGTGTTATAGGTATGATAATAGATGGGGTAACTATTGGCTATTCTATCCACCCTTGGTCTCTTGGGCACTGCACACTTAGATATGGGTATTCTATGAAAAAAATTGAGTATGATATCCTTAACACCTTCAAGATGACTATTTTGGCCTAGAATTAGGTATGCCCCAGATTGTTCATGATTTCTAAGTAGATTTTTCTATATTTGTTATGATCAAGCACCCTAAATGAGGTCTTAAGTTAATGCTTGGTATTGTAAAGGGCCTAGTTAAAAGGTTTCCATGTATTAATAAATTTATCATATTATATATAGTAATACAAATATTTTTGAGGTTAATTCCATGGTTAGTGTCTTATAATATCCATTATCAATGCAAGGTTTCATAAGTAGAAAGGTCTAAGGGTCATTGTCCATATCTTGAGGGTAAATGCATCCAAAAAGATCCTAATACATTTATTAGCATCATATTAGCTTTTAGAGGATATTTAAGTGATTTCCAATGAATAATAAGGTTAAAAAAGGTGTTAAGAGGCATAATAAGATCATAAACAAAGCAAAAGATAATGAAAATGCTCATGAGGATATGATGGGTGAAGAAGTCATATTTGAGGCCATTAATTTTTTTTTAAGAAAGTGAGGAATTATTTATTATTAAAAATGTTAAAAATTTCATTGAAAAAGATCCTCCAACTTCCTAGTACATAAAATTAGTCAAAAGTGCATTGAATTCATTTATTTCCCTCCATTTTATTCCTTAATATCATTCAAATCTCTCAACATGAGAAGAGTGCATCAAGCAATAAATGAACCATTACTCATCTTCAAGAAGGATCATGGAATTTTAATTATTCAAGGGTATGTTTTTAGGTTTAATAAATAAATTCTCAAAGTCAAACATCCAAATTAAAGGCTTCACCATGGTTTCAAAGCCTAGATCTTCAAGGGTGAAGTTTCAATCATATTTTGTAGTTTTCTTTAGAACTTCAAGGAATAAATAGCCATGATCTAGAAGGGTTTATTGTATAAAAATTATATTAAAGTTATTAAATTAATAGGATACTCATTCATATAAGGAATATAAGGTTTAATGTAAAGATCACAAATAAATAAGATTTCATGAAGTTGTAGGTCCATAAAATTATAGGTCTAGAAATTTGTAGGTTTTAGCTTGTGTACACATTATTGAAAGGGTTTGTGAATATTTATGAATGGAAAAAATATAATAAACCCTTATTCAAACATTTACCATCTATAAAAATCCTCATTTATGGCTTTACATGCAAATTAAGGCATAAAAATCCCTCAAATGTGAAGGTTAATAGGAAGCTATAGGATTTTATGAGGTCTTATCAAGAGTTATAGATATTTGTGGTGATATTATAGTAAAAAATTAAGGTAAAATATATCCCTCACATCATTTTAAATCCTTCACATTCCTTCAAAGAAGATAATCATGTTCCCATAACTCATAATAAGGTAAAATTGATTCAACATCTCACTCGTAGGAACCTATAGGCAATTTGAAAGGGTGTGTCATCCTTGCTAACTTATTGCATGGATTTTTAGAGACATTAGAGGACATGGAGGGGGTAATATAGATTCATCTATGGTTTTTTGTATGTATTGAGGAAGAAAGAGGGATATGAACAACCTTTAAAAATCCCAAAATAACCTATAGACAACCTGAGAGAAACATAATTAAGGATTTGTGTGCAATCATACTAATGCATGGAAAATAATGGGTGGTGTAGGATGTTATTATGATTTAAGTACACCTTTAAAATTCATTAAACTTGATTAAGAGGATCATAAACATGTTAGATGGCTAAAATATTGTAGGTAGCCCCTAAGCCCTACTAAAACCCTTTAAACTCATGAATCAAATTTTTTATGTTTTGGAGCTTTCTTTAGTAGGATATATGATGTTTCCAAGTCCTCCAAATACATAAATATTTTTATATAATACTGAAATATTACAAGCTTAAAGAATAAAATTATGGTTTTTTAGTACTAAAACCTAAGTTATAGGTCTATAATGAGAAGGGACCAAAATTTTAAAATCTTAACCATGATTATAACCCTATAGGACATGTTTCAAGGGTTTTTAGGACCAGTAATTATACCTATAAGTCTTATTCTATGTTTTCCAATCCTTCCATAATGTATGATGTCTCCACAAGCAAGTTTTTGTATGTTTAAAATAGATGCAGGCCTATTATGTAGTATAATGGTTTCATGGTTTTCATCCCACTTTCTAAAACACTAATAAATATATATCAAAGGTTGTAGAAGGTTTTTCAAGGATATAGAATTTACAATTTTCATTTATATGTTTCAAGTTTGTTATTTTCAATCTTGTAGTTAAGTTGCAGGTTCAACATGATGACATAATCCTAGAGGATTTCCAATAAATTACATATATTTAGGAGGTCAAAAGGGATATATTGAAAAATTTAATAGTAACCTAATTATTTCCATTAAAAATAAGTCCTTTATCTTTAAATAGTATACCTTCAAGTCTATAGACCATAGGGGAGTTTCAAACTTGTCAAAATTCTTCCAAGTGGTCTCAATAAGGCCACAAGTATGTGAAATGGTTTAAAGGTCCATAATTAAATCTATAATGGGTTTTGAGCAAACAACATAGCTAAAGGAGATTATTTATGTGTCCCTACATTTAATAAATTAATTGTGGATCAACAATCCACATTTGACATTGAGGAACAATCCATTCTCCTCTTCAAGATTGCTCAATAGATACACAATTTTTGGCACCATCCAACAGATCTCCTTTCAAGCCTTTTCTCCTTCATGACCTTTTTCTCAAATTTTCCTTAGCCCCAACCTTTTCCCACTTTCAAAACTTGGTAGCATGATGCTCATCTGACTCAAGAAGACTTTCCTTTTTCTCAGGTGGGGCATGAACTTGACATGTGGTGGCCTCATGCTCTTCAAAGATTTTTATTCTAAGTTAGGCCTTTAAGTAGCACCATTGGATGATGATGTGGGTCCCATTTTGGGGTGAGGATTTTTATTTTTAAAGGGATCAAATTCATTGGGCATAACATATACAATATGTTTCTAAGAGCACATGCATGTCACCACCTCATTTCTCCCAAGTGTAGTGGCCTTAATAGAATGATGTAGTTATATTATATTCGAGATCGAGAGGCTGATTACACTCATGAGTTATAGACCTATTTTTAGCTATAACAACATCATCATGGTCATGTAGAGTGAATCTCTAAGTGTATTTTTTTAGAATTCACTTTGATTTTTTATTTAGAGCTCATTTCTTCTTGTAGGGGTTGGCAATTATTTTGATTTTTGGTATTATCATCTCTATGAACAATCACAGTAGTAGATTAGGATACTAGAAGTTAACATTTTTTCTACTCTACAACCTTAAAAGGTGAACCTCACAGATGTTAGTGGACACTTTATATGTGCCTTTTATGGCCTTCCATATTTTGTTCTCCATCCATCAATGAAGAGGATGTAATGTTCTATGTTAATTTGGAGTAGAAAGTTGTCTTTGTGTGTTATTTCTATTCTTCTCCTTCTGTAGTGTAGGTTTATTCTTATGTTGTGGATCTTAATTCATGCTTTAGGATCCTTCATGATCTATAGCATTAAATATTTACATTATTTTATGCAAATATAGCCAAATGTTTTAAATTTCTTAGTGCATCACCTTAGACTTGGTTCACTTTCCATGTTATTTATTTATATTATCCTATCCCTTTTCACCCCTAAATTAGAAGAATATCCAGATTCTAAAATCTTGGAGGTTTCTCTATAGACTACACTTATTCCCACATCTTTAAATCTTCCCATTGAATTTATTAGATTTGAAGTGAGAGTTTTAGGCATCAACAATTCTCTTTTTTTGTATGCTTGGTGGTACCTTTCCCTTGATTAAAAGTTAGAGTTTATGAGACATAGGCCCATAACAAGATCATAGACTATAAATAATATGAATACATTAACTCCACTTTCAGAAGTCCCTACTCACCAAAGGGCCTCAGGGTCATTCACTACACATTAAAAAAAAAATAACAAATGGTGCATCCAAGCCCACAAATGAACTTTATGTCATGGGATAGTGGTATCCTACTTATCCCTTTAACACCCCCAGTTGTATGAGATCTGATCCTTTCCAATGCTATGAAGGTACTTCCCATGTTTTTTGGAGAGGACTTTAAGATGATGAATGAACACCTATAATATGTGGCTAATGTGTGTACCATGCACTACATAAACATATAAGACATATCCCTAAGGCTACTAGTAGCCTCCTTCAGAAGGTAGGCTCTGGACTAGTACCAATCTTTGCCAACCAAGTTGATCAAGACCTGGGATGACCTAGGTAATAAGTTCTTTGAGCATTTTAATGAGCAGGTAGATAACCATTAAATGGACCCACAAGAGGCTATGGTTGATTTTAATGCAAAGTTTGAAAAGACCTGTAAAAGTATCCCATTGGTGGCTAGACCACCTATAGACATGGTGATTATGTTCTATCTCAAAGCCCTCAATTTGGATATTATGGTCATGATCTAATCACTTAGAGACTAGATGTTACCTGATGTGTATGATATCATTGTAAGAGTTAAGAATAACTTGATAGATGTGGGAAGACTCCCTCCTTGGCCACTAGTGTTGGTGTTCCTTGAGATATATATACCTTTGCTAGAAGAGATCCTAAACACCTTAGGAACCCCACCCCCTTTCATGTATATGTATCCTCCTATTCAAGTGAGTGCTTCTACTTTGTCATCAATGGAAATTGAGATGAATGATATGAAGAGCATTTTGAGAAACATCTATAATGAGAGAACTAATCTCAAGAGGTATCAATATGCACCTCCTAGGTCCTCTTTAAGTCCTCTTATAATAAATAATAAGAGAGAAGAACATAATAATAGTAGAATCAATACCAAAAAAGGAAAAAAATTAATCATTTATATCTAAATCACCCAATGCCAAATCATCATATGCTAACCATGAATCAAATGGTCATGGTCATAGATACTTTGCACATAGTATTTCCAAGTGTGAGTAGAGAGCTATTGGTCAGCTAGAATAACTTTGTGGATGATCTAACTCATGGTGCTTCTCATACAATGAACCCCATAGGCTTCAAAATGTTCTAAGGGGTAACTTACAATAGAAGGATGTCAAGTAGAGATGATAAAGGAATGTACTATACTTAGTTTACACATACTAATCTCTAAAAGTCAAAGATGTCATGTTGATTGCATAAATATAGGGTATGTCCTTAGAGAAAGATGAATATATATCCTCAAATCATGCATTTTTCTCATGGATGGAGGGTGAGGATGTGGTATTCATAAATGAAGTGTTGATATATAAAGCTCTACAGGTTCAATCAAACTACTATAAATGCTCTTATAAATTATTGTTAAAAAGTATCAAGGCTTTTGTGAGGCCTAGAGTAACCTTCAAAAATAATTTAATGTCACAACTACCACTTGTAGTTTGCCCATGATAGAGTGAAGTGATGTAGAATGAGAAAAAGACCCTAAGGTCACACCTCCAAAGTCATATGATGTGGTTGAGAAGTTGAATAAGGTGCTACCTAATGTCTCCCTTTGGGATGTCCCATCCATCCTCAAATAAAAGACTCTACTAAAGGAGGCTTTAGAAGAGAATGAGGTGCAAGCCAAATCAGCCATAGAACCTACACAGAAAAGGGGGAAAGAAGCTAATGTGAGCACATAACCCTAAAGTCCCTCCATATTTATCAATACCAAGGAAGGGGTAATCAAGATAAAACCCACCCAATTCTATTTAACTTTTATTGTTGGAAAGAAGTTATTGAATAATTCCATGATCGACTTTGGTATAAACACCATGGTGATGCCTAAAAAGATAGTTGAGGTGTTACAACTAAAATATGAGCCCTTAAACAAAGGGGTGATGAAACTAGATGAGAATAAATTCTAAACATTAGGGATAATTCAGGCTCTTCCACTCACATTGTATTCTTTCCCAAGTGTCATCATGCCTCAAGATATTGTGGTGATAGACATCCTACCTATTTCTGGGCTATGCTTATCTAGATATTTTATCACTATGATTGGTGTTTACCTATCATTAAACTAGTCTCTCTTGATTCTAAAAACCAAATATGGGTCAAAGCTGAAGTTTCTATCCAAAACTCTTCACCCAAAGAATATAATGAAGGAGGTAATGACAAACTTTGAATCAACACACACTTCCTCCTCAAATATAGAGATGCATCACATGGAAATGATCAAAGAAGAAAATATAACTAATAACAAAAGCCTTGAAGAAGAGGCCCTCATCAATGAGTTTATCAAGAATGATCCATTTGTAAATTTTTATGTCACTAGTCTTGGAACCTATATTATATAGGTCATCCTCAAGGTCAAAAATAAACAATGAAATAGAAGATGAAGACTTAAAGATCAGTCTAAATTCTAGACTCTACATTTTGATGGTACAAAGTACAAAACTAGCTCTAGAGTTGATATCTAACTGACATCCTCCTCATGAAAAGATACCCTCTTAGCTTTATAGTTCTAATTTGTCTTTATGAATAATGAGGTTGAATATGAGGCCTTGGTCCATTGCCTCAGCCTCATCAAGAGAATGGCCATCAATAAAATGAAAGTATTTGGTGATTATAAATTAGTGGTAAGACAAGTGAGATAGGTAGTAGCCATGAAGAATATACACATGAGATCTTACCATTACCATGTATGGGACATAATTGAATATTTAGAAGCCTTAAATATTTAAATTATCTTATGAACCATCAATATATAGGTTGATAAAATGGAAATGGTGGGCTCACAATTTGACCCAATAATAGAATTATTCACAAATGAGCAAGAAGTATGGGTAATCATCAGACCCACTATCCCAGATAATGACTAGAGATGGAAAGTTTTTAAAAACAATGCTCAAATTTTGATGTTCCTCTTGTAATCATGTGAATTCATAGAGTAACTATAACCAAATATCAAGGAGGCATATGGAGACCAAATCATACAGATAAAAACCAATAAGCTCCCAACGGGTCTCATAACTTTAGAGAATCTATTTGATTTTGATGATGCAAGAAGGGAAAACACAAGTTTTTTTAGATAAGAGTGATTATTATGAGCTCAATGTTAGCAGAAGAAAAAAATTAAATGTCAAAAAAGAGGTTCCTTAGAAAGACAAGGAACAATTGGTGTCCTTTTGTGATAAATATGAGGGTGTCATCGCATGGATTTATGATGATCTAAAAGGATATGATTGAGAGGTAATTTAACACACCATATATTTTATGGAAGGAGATAAACCAATTAGACTAAATCAAAAGCCAATCAACCTAAATATTGAGTCTTTGATGGCCCAAGAGCTAAGGAAACTAATTGATTCAAAGATCATATACCTAATCAAACATTCGACTTGGGTTTCCAATTTGGTTCCTATGTAAAATAAGAGTAGATAAATTTGATTATGCATGGATTTCCATGACCTAAATAAGTCATCCCTAAAATACCATTACCCTCTCCCCTCCATAGAGAAAATCCTCCAAATGGTTAAGGGGTGGAGATGTTTCCATTACTAGATGGTTTATCCAAATACAACCAAGTATGGGTGAAAGAGGATGATCAACACAAAACCACCTTTACCACAAAGTGGGAAACCTTCACATATGTGAAGATGCATTTTTGCCTTTCTAATGTTGGGGTGACATTTAAACAAGCAATGGATGTAGAGTTTAAAGGGATAATTAATGAGATCATTCTCATCTACCTAAATGATCTCATTGTGTTTTCTAAGAATAGATAAGACCACTTTGATCACCTATAAAAAGTATTCTAGAGGTGCCAAGAGTTTGGGGTGTCCTTAAACCCTAAGAAGTGTGTCTTCAAAGTTCCCTAGGGGAAGTCACTCTGGTACGTGGTATCTAAATATGGGATCTCTATTGATATAGAAAGGATAAAATCCATAAGAGACTTTGTTTTACTAATAAAAAAGAAAGGGGTACAATATTTCCTTAGAAAGAACAATTTTATCAATAGATTCATATCAAACTTTGTTGGATTGGTTAGGCTAATCACCCTAATGCTAAAGAAAGACCAAAATTTTAAGTTGATGCTCAAAGGGAGAGAAATATTTGAATAAATCAAAATCATGATATACACCATGCCTATACTTTTTAACCTTGAGTTTTCCAAGAGTTTCATTATGTATGTCTATGGGAGTGAGCATGGCCTCATGATTGTGTTAACTTAAAGGGAAGATAAATAAAGAAAAGAGCACTTGATCATGTTCTACTAAAGAATGCTACATAGGTATGGAACCAAATACAACTTCATAGAAAGTCAGGCCTTCACCATCATTAAAGGCCTTAAGAATTTTAGGCACTTAGTTGTAGGCAAAAAAATAATGGTGTACATGGCACACTCTAGTGTCTATGAGTACATCAAGGAAAGAGAGATCATAGAGAAGAGGGCTAACTATATCACCAAGATCTTGGAATATGATGTAGAGGTTAGGCCCACAAAGGTAAAAATAGGATGAGGAATTTGTGAGTACCTAGTTCAGTGTGCAAACACCCCAATGGGGAATCAAGAGGCACCTAAGGTAGTCCTAATGAATCAATTTGAAAGAGATGGATCATGGGTGACTGATAGAGTCCACTTCATGTAGATTGGTACGTACCATGACAACCTCTAAACACATAAAAGATGTTTTTATAGATTGTAAGGGTTTAGTTACATGTTAATCTAATGGGTCTTATTCAAAAGAAACTTTCATGGAGATATCCTCTGATGTGACGACAAACTTCAAGTGGAGAAAATTATCTAAGATATGTACTTCACTCCCCCAGGTAGTCACTTCTTAGCCAAAACCATTGTAATAAAGGTCTTCCATGCTGGGTATTATTACCTAACCATGTTCATAAGCTACCACCAAGTAGTCAAGAGGTGATAAAAGTGTCAATTATTTATTGCGAAGAGGAATAATTAGGCCATGCCCCTTAATCTAATCATAATTTATGAACCCTTTACATAATGGGGCTTATATTTTATCAAGATGATTAACCTAATCTTTAGTATAGGCCATAAATGGATATTAACGACCATTAACTACTTCACCTAGTGGACCAAGGTCATTCCATTCTAGGAAGAAACCAAAAATATGATCCTCATATTATTAGAAGAATGTGTTGACCATCCTAAAATGGTCATCTCTAATAATACAAAGGCCTTCCTTGTATCCAATATCTTTGACTTTACACTTTAAAATGGCATATTCTCAAAAATTTCCTCCAATTATTACCCATAAGGGAATGGGTTGGTGGAATTTATGAACAAAAATTTAATTTAGTTGATCAAGAGGATGAGTGATGATAGTTAGAGAGAGTGACACTTGCATGTAAGGACAACCCTATGGGCCGATCACATCACTCCCAAATAAATATTGAAAACTTCCTCATCTAAACTTGTATATAGGAAAGAAGTGACTACATTAATATCATCAAAAATAATTGTATAACAAATCCTAAAGGCATTTAAAATTGAAGAAAATAGGGCATATAATTTTAACTTGTCAAACTACTCAAGCTCCAAAAAATAAGGGAATGGATAGGTGATGCAAAAATCATTCATCAACAAGTAGTAAAATGATTGTTCGATAAAAATTCATTAGATATTAGGTTTAAACCTAGAGACTTGGTTCCCAAATATGACCAACAAGCTATAAAACTAGGATATCATGCAAATTTTGACTCCCTTTAGAGAGTACCATTTCTCATTATTAGTGACAAGTGGGGAAATAATTTTGAATTAAAAGACCAAAAGGGAAACACATTATAGATCCCCATCAATGGGATTGACTTAAAGCATTTCAACTAACTTGCATGTCTTCCCTTTATATATTATTAGTTAGTTTCCCTTTCCATTAGGTGTTTCCTTTTCCTTGTTTTTTTCTTTTACAATTAAGTGTCATTAGAACAAATGGTTAACCTAGTCACCACATGTCCTTCTCCCCTAGTTCTCTTAAATCCCAAAAAACATTCACTGAAAGATGGTTATCCACCACCTTACCTGACATTAGTATCACATACTCCACTAGGAAAAAACTCCCATAATGATCATCATAAATCTCTAATGCATGGATCTTTAAGCATGTATACCACCTCATTATTTATAAGGGCATCCCTTTATAAAATTACCCATGTTAGACACACCTAATAATGATGATAGCATATAAATATCCCTTCTCTCCTTTCAAGACAAATACTTGACACTTTTTGATTTTGAAGTGAACATTGAGCAATAGGGAAAGGAAGAAAGAGTGTTTGCAAGATGAACGAGGTAGTAACTATCAATCCAATCCTACAGAGAGAGCAAAGAGGGGGTGTTGAATTAGATACCAGTATGGAGGCCTCTATGTCCTCATCTAGTAGTGGAAAACCTATCTCAAAGTTGAGAACCCATAGTTTAATTAGTAGAGGAGACCCTCCTTTTAAGTACATAATAGCCAAATCTTACACTTCAGCTCCTACTCAAGTGAAGGAGAAGGTGCCATATACCAAACCAGTGACCAAGGGACCCTAAAGAGACCAAGATTTGGTAACTAATTTCATGGATAACATATTCAAATCAAAGTTGGACCAAAACCCCAAGAATTTGAGAGAGGGAGATTACACCTAAATGCTTGATAGGGTAAGAAAGAATGATTATGATTCTTTTGGATGCAAATTATGGGAAAGCAATCTACCATAATATATGGTGCCCCAAGTACACTTGTGTCCTAAGACTTTTGCCCTCTACCCAGGAACATATGACATTGATGTTAGAGTGATTGATGGTAATTCCAACTTAAGAGTATAAATTATTGCAAAAGATATCAGAGAGATGCTCTAACTTCTTTATGACCCCAAGGCCACCATTCTATAAAATTGAGAGTCTTCAGGTTGTCTGGTATTACTAGGTCAAGGATAAGGCATGTTTCTTTAGGACTCTCCTCAAATGAGAGGTCCCAAATATGCCTCCTCTACTCATGACCTAATTGACCTTCCCCATGTAGCATATGAAAGACACTCTATCTATTTTGGATTTCATCCTAGACATGGATGGTCATGTCAATGTTTACAACTTTTATCTAGGAGCATTTTTCTTATTGACATCAAAATAAAAAAGGTAGGAATTTACAATGGACTTAGCCAAAGACATTTATTCCACCATGAAGAACAAATTGGATAATTTCTCAATAATAAGTACCTTTTGATACTCATCCTTCCTTATACACCTGATTGCAAACTTACATTCCTATTTATTTTTTAGGTATCGTCAACTCAACACTTCCAACACTAAGGGTTTTATCCATGTAGTTTCCCCCATCACCATATGGACCAATTCCTATCAAATATTGGGGGATACTATGAGTTTTTAGAGTGGTTCATGGCTCCATTTCTCATGGATCTTAGCCAAATGGTTGACACTTCTATGATGGTAAATTATCAGCAAGCTTGGCTGTCAACCAACAAATTCCCAACTGACTAGTTTTGGGGATCCCACTTCTCTTTCATATGATAGTGATAGATTAGGATAGCAGTAGTTAATATTTTTTATACTTTGAAACCTTAATAGGTGCACCTCATGAATGTTAGTGGACACTTTTTATGTGCCTTTTATAGCCTTCCATATTATGTTCTCCATCCATCAATGAAGAGGATGTGATGTTTTGTGTTAATTTGGAGTAGAAAGTTATCTCTGTGTGTTATTTTTATTCCTATACTTCTATACTATATATTTATATAATGGTGTGGATCTTAATTCATGCTTCAGGCTCCTTCATGATCTATAGCATTATGGATTTACATTATTTTATGTAAATAGAGGTAAATGTATAAAATCTTTTAGCACATCACCTTAGACTAGGTTTGCTTTCCATGTTATTTATTCTATTATCCAACCCCTTTTTACCCCCTAAATTAGAAGTAGATCTAGCTTCTAAAATCTTGGAGGTTTCTCTATAGCTGAAATTAGTCCCACATCTATAAATATTACCATTTAAGCTATTAGATCCAAAGAAAGAGTTTTAGGCATCAATAGTAATGATGATATCAAACATGAAGGCCAAAATGTCTGGAAACATAAAAGTTTAGATAGATTTATTGGGTATAATATTGGATCTTGTGAATTGAGATTCTCAAATAAGAAGGTATAAACCTACATGTATTTAAGTATGCCTAAAATATCTAAAAGATATTTATTAATTGGCAAGGATGAAAACATTGTTATCAAAGACCTTTAAAGGGACTACAAGTTATAAGTGAGAAGATTCAGGTAGATCTAGGGATAATAATATCTAATGGTAGTTTGATATGACCTTAAAACCACAAAAACACCTATCCATAGGTTATACATTTATGATGCAGACCCTAAAAAATACTTCCATGGTGTTTAATAAGGGGAAAAATAAATATGGTTATGATTTTGTAGTGAGAATCAAGTTCTCTTATTTGATAAGGTTTCCTCTCATGACCAATCAACATTAATACAATGTTTCAAAGCATTTTTCAAGGGAAAGTAAACCTGAAATGTATTATATAGCCTCAAGACCCTTCAAAGAAACTTACATGTCTATGTAAAGAAGGAAATGGTAGTTATAGCTAAAAAAGAGTTGTAATGCTTACTAAAACCCTCGAGAGCCTTTTTAACTTATACAAATGTTTTAAATGTTGTGAAGGATGTGAAAATGTTATAGCTTCAATAATCTTAGTAGGTTATAGGTAAGATGAACAAGATTCTCCAAATCAAATCAAGTTTACTAGACTAGATTCAAGGCTTCCCCATACTTAGTTATAGGTCTACCCCTCACCTTAGAAGGTGGTATGTCTTCTTCTTCTAAGTAAGATAACTCATGAAATTATAGATAGGTATATGGTTATAAGATCTTGTTCTTCATATACATATTGGTATGATAGAGAGGATTTTAGATTGAAAACCTAACTTATAATCCTAGATGATTAGTTTGAAGGGGTTTCACGGTGTCTTGTAAAATGTTGGAGTCCTATATGAGGAGCAATGAGAAGAGTAAGGATGTTAAATCCTAAACACCACCTATAACACCTACATATTTAATAAATTATGAGTGAAAATGACTAATTATAGGTTTATAAGGTAGATGATAGGGTTATATAAAGCTTCAAGAAAGGTTATAGGGTAGGAGATGAAACTAATGAGCTTAAAGTATGAATATTTAGGTAATTATACCTCTCAATGGGTTCTTGTAGACAAGAATGGTGATGATCCAACTTCTTCACATAGGCTTCACATTTGATCTCAAGTATGAGAGACACAATGAATATCCCCTTCAAGACCAATTCAATATTATTTCATGCTAATAAATTATGTGAGTGGTCTTAAATAGATTGAATGGAGGCATGAGGCATTGAAATTGATCCTATAAAGAGTAACTCCATACATAGAATGGAGTGATGGTCAAACCAAGTCAACCACAACTCTAAATAGTTTTATAATATTCCTCCCAAGTTAAACATTCAACATGCATAAGAGGTGAAGATGAACAAGATAAATCCATTAGGATAAGAAGAGTCATTTTTATTAAGAGTGGAGTAGTTAGTTGACCAAATAATTTATGTTTAATAACTCTAGAGGAAAAAATGGAAGAAATGAAGACTTGTCCTCCATTATTATACCCATATTCTATAAAATACCATCAAAATGGTAGGCCTAGTTCATTAATGAGAGGTGAAAAGCACCTATTTCCACTAGTTTTCTCTCTTGAATAATCTGAGTTATGATGAAGCAACTATATTTATGTAGTATAGTAGTGCTTCTCCTCTCTTGTCTCATATTTATTATAAAAATGGTTTTAAATGTTTGTTAACACTCCAAACTACACTATATGAGGAGTCTGTTCATGCCTATCTCTATGTCTAGGGTAACATGGGATTAGCCCAAATTTGTGGGTGAGTTATAGCTGGGCTAAACCTATAGATTGCAGGGTTAATTTCCCTAGTGCACTTATTAAGATTAAGATCACTAATCCTTCTAATTTATTAGGGTGAAAAGGGATAAGGAAAAACATGAAAAGGAAACCTTTACTACTTGAGGTGATGTACCAATATAATTTATCCACTCTATTTGACTTTAAACACCACTAATGAATAGTGTAAGAATTAAACAACTCTCTCTAAGGACTTTTATGTGTCGTTGCTTCATAGGAAGGTCATAATAGATGGATAAAACTTGGAGGTGATGGATGAGAGGCCTATATTGTGACACTTTCAACCAAGATACACTTCAATTATAGTTTCCAACCTTTAACACATCATATGACCTATATAAAATAACCTACTATCATCTAGGTGAGATAAAGACCTAAAAAAAGGGGGAATATACCACTTATAAAAATAAAACCAACATAAACACACTAGATTAGTATGGAAGAAGATGAATCAGTCATTTCATTAGTCCAAAAGGTATACAAGATATAAATCTAGATAGAGTTTCTTCATACCCAGCTGATGGATCCTTACAAAGGCCTAAAATCCTAAATTTATAAAAGAGTGAGAAGGTGAGAGAGGGAAATATGGAATTAAAATAACATGTATAGGTCATGAATGACCATATTAAACTCACACAATAGTTATAACAACCCTCATGACTCCCTTCATGTGTTTCCATCATAGTTGGTAGTCTTCAATGGGCCCTTTAGGCATTGAGGTGGAGTGGTGGAGGCTAATTCAAAACTGGTTGACAACTTTAAAATAATGTAAATTCTCAAATATGGTCAATGATTCTTATTTAATAAGTTTAAAAGTGTTTAAGTGGTGTAATTAGGCCTCCAAGGATCATCTAACAACCCATATTCTCTTTGTGCATGTAAATAAGGCTAAGAAACTACCCATTCTCCTTGATGACCATAAAATGTGTGCCTACTTCCTTAAATGTATCAGTTATATAAGTGTTATGACCCTAAATTTATCTCCTTATTAGATCCTCTATACCATTATTACTCCTCTTATTTGACCAAGTAGGCCTACTAGGCCACTAGGCCTAGCCACTTGACTACAAGTTATTTGAATGAAAAAGAGACCTAAATATAAGCTTAAGAATAGATGAATAAGAATTTTATAGGTGTAAAAAAACATAATATGCCATGATTTATACTTTTTAATCATTACATACCTATAAATCTACTTTATTTAGGAGACTAGAGATCCTTAACTAGCTTCTATAGACTAGCCATTTGGTGTAGACTTGTAAAAGCCTTTTCAGGGAGAACTGTGAGTAACTTATGGCTTGATAGGGTGTCATAACCCTCATACTACCTTCCATAATGATATGAAACCTTTATAATATCTCTTCACCTTATTCTCTATTCAAATATTTGCATAAACATAGTTTATAATAAGTCTGTACAATAGTCTTGTTTCTATGCAAAATTGCTTTCTACATTCAAAGAAGAAATAAGAAACTAAAAGAAATGGTCAAGGCTAGAAGATACCTGATAAAGTCATGCACACTGAAATCAGATGTTGGAAGATTCTCCTCTTTGGCTGTGGAGGAATGACACCTGTGAAGAAAAGAGACTGAAACACGGAAAAACATTAGTCAAAGGATATGGTGGGCTGTCAGGAAAACGCCCGATCTCGAAAGTACGAAGACTTCCTAGAAGGATATCAACCCACTGATAAAAAAGTAGAATATTGGACTAAAGTAGATAAAATGGAAGATAAAATGACAAAAATAAAGGACAAAAAATAAAATGCATACCTGATAATGAAGTAAAATGTTCTGTGCAGTCACCGATGTCAGTCTCTGTGGTGCCAGCATCGGTTAGGGAAAGTGCCGACGTCAGTTAAAGTGCCGGCGTCGGTCGGGGTAGTGACCGACGTCGGTCGGGGCAAGTTCTAGATAGACTCTGGATGAGCTGTAGAAGGTCTGAGAGAGTTGAGATAGGGTCTGGTCAAGGTCGGGACAGGGTCTGGACAGGGTCAGGACAGGGTCTGGACAAGGTCTAAACAAGGTTTAATCAAGGTAATGTCGAGTCTAGATAGGGTCTGGGGGTTTTAGTTGAGTTTGGACAGAGTTATGGATTTAGAAAGTGGGCAGGGATGTAAGGAAGGGACTCAGGGCTCAAGTCTATGGTTTAAAGATCTGGGGTGATAGAAATAGAAACAACAAACAAATAATAACCAGGAAGAAATAAAACAAACAGAGTAAATACTTACCTGCCAGAAGACATGATAAAAGCCATGATTGAAGTTGTTGAAGCATTATCATAAGTTGATCGAAGCGAATGTAGATTGGTTGAATGCTGGAGTTGATTGATCACCAGAGCTTTGTGAATGTCTGAGTTTGGGGGTCGATTGATTGATTGATTAGTTGATTAGCCTTTTGGATTGATCAGCAGATGCTGATGAAGGCAAGGGGCGATTCGAGAGACGGTTTGATAACCATTCGGGAAACTAATTGGGAACTGAATGATAACTAATAATGGATAATGGTAAGGTGACCGATGTCGGCAAGATTGCCGATGTTGGCCGATAATTGACCGACGTCGGCGACATCGGCCGGGTAACGATCATCGTCGGTAGATGCACAATGGGGATAGAGTCTAGCTTTAGCTCTGTGCTCATTTTTACATGCTGCCAGGGTCAAGGTTGGTGGAAAAAGTGATCAACAAGGGTTAAATAGGTGAAGAAGAATAAGACAGGGGATGACCAGGGGAGTCGACATGATTTTGGTGTCTACATTTGCCCCTTTTTGTCTTATTGGTTGTTTTGGACGAACTGCAAGACAAAAATAGGAGTGATTGCCCCAGGTGAGGGATAAGGTTGATTTCATCTTGTTGGTTGTTTGAATGAACTGCAAGACAAAAAAAAGGTAGCGGATTGCCCCGATTATGGATAAGGGTATTCCCCCTCAAAGCAGGAGTCGAGGGAAGGGAACTGGGAATCGGGTGCTGATTTGACAAAGAGTGGATGGAAAAGGGGTGAGGGTGAACGCTGCAAAAGTCGTGATTGTGTGCATACCACTGCATGAGATGGTCAGGTCAAAAGTGTCATAGGTCAAGGGTCGAGGAGTGCCAAAATTGAAATAACCATGCCCCAGCATTTAGTCATCTGCTGATCGGGTTATTCAATCTAAGCTGAAGCTCTAAATGGGTCATCGCGTTCTAGGTATCCCAGGCTTAGGAAGTGCTCCTAGAATCACGAAAAAGTCACAAGTAGTGCAGATCAACCGGTTGGCGATCCTATACTTGTGAGGGTCCAAAAAGGTCTGTGCACAATTCTGCTAACCAGGCATGAGGAAGCATATATGCAAAAACAACCAAGGCTACAGTGTCTTGGAAGTGGTCGAGGTCAGAGGAGATAGGCATGATCTCCAATGGTTGGTGGTCGATGGATGGATGGACAAAAGGATGTGGCTGAGCTAACCTCAGAAGATGTCATGTGATCTGAGTGCTGCCTACATAGCCCTTGTGTGAAGGGCCTCAGGCCAATGTAGTTCTCCCTAGAAGGGAAGGAGAGTCAAAGGGATGAAATTGGTCGTGGTTATGATGAAATGATGAGGGGAAGAGATGTTGCAGCATTTTCCAAATGGAGTATTTTGCAACATTGGTCGAGAGGTCTTTCATCCCTAGCAATATTCCATATTCGTGATGGATGTATGCTAAAAATGAATTGAGGTCTATTTATGCTTCAGCAAGTATTGGTTTATGCTTAACATAAATTGCAGCGGGTCAATAGTTTCCATGTGTATTGGTGTCCATAGAAACTAGGGTGAATAGGTTATGGGGGTGGTCTGAAAAGAGAGTTGAGTTGATTGACAAGTGATGAAGGTGAATGTGACCAAAGTGCAGAAGAAGTGAAAAGTATATTGCTCTTTCATTGACGAGGACCAAAAAGATAGCATAGATAGGGGTTATGAAAACCAAGAGCCCCATTCATGTGTGACGTCATTGACCATAGTTATGTTAGAGCGGTAATCGAATCACTTTGACATTAAAGTGAGCTCGAAGTCCCTTGAGCAGGTGATAGGAGGAGGAAAGAGGGTAACCCATTTTAAGAGTAGAGATAAATATGTCCCTTTTTATAGGAGACCCTGAGACAACTATAAGTCAAGTCCATGACTTTTTTTTTTTTGGGGCAGACTAATCGATGCGGGAAGCCTGCATAGAGATGTCATTTGCTTGGTGGTCAGTTGTGAAGCTGATCAATGCGGGAAGCTTCTAAAATAGTGTTGTTTATTGCCAGATTAGTCATAGCCATCCTTTGAGGGAGTGGTCTAGATTTTTGTTTAATATAAGGGCTTTTGAATAGCTGTCCTTCGAGGGAGCAGTCTATTAATTATAGCAATGATAGTACAGCTATCCTTCGAGGGAGCAGTCTGCTTTTTGATTTTGATATTGATATAGTGACCATGGATATTATGACATCTTGATTTATTTTTATAGAAATGTGAGTCGTGGACAAGATTATAGAAGGTCAAGGGTTCCCTTTTATGAGGACAAAAGCATCCATACAGCATAAAAGGGTTATAGGAATTGTTAAGAGGAATAGGGTTGAAAAGAAGTAGGATTAAGAGGACGGGGATTGCTCAAGGGATGAGCTCAAGTTAAGTGTCAAGTGGACAAATAATCGACTAGCAATAGAACGGTCGTAGATGCAATGCATTAAGAGGCTCAGGTTCTGGGCGTCCATCAAGAGAAGACAGATGATAAGTCCCTGATCCATACTTGTGTGTGATAATAAAAGGTCTGAGCCAATTAGGAGCAAACTTGCCTCATTTACTTCACTCCATATTGGTCACATGTTGATTGATGAGTGGATGTGAAGTTGACTGATATGGTCATTGATTGATCGAGACTGGTTGAATGTGTGGATAAAAAGGTTGGTCAATGTTTGGTTGAGATTTGGTCATTTGATAGTTGGTCAATGGTTGGTCGAGGGTTGATTGGTTGGTATTTGGTCTTTGATTGGGTCGAATGTTTGGTTGAGGTTAGGTTAAATGTTTGGTTGCTGGTCTGGTTGAGGCTAAGTTGAAAGAGTGATTGATATGTGGTCGAGACTGTGTTGAAAAATTGGTCGAGGTTTGGATGAAGGTTGAATTCCCCCAGTGGCTAGGGAGAATGTTTGACGGATTGGTTAAGGTCAGTTGAGGTTTAGTGGTCAGATGGACTGTGTTGATGTCGAATAAGGGGGTTAAAGGTGACAAAAGAACCAGAACCTGGCGTGGAGATCCCGATTTAGGTGATGAGGTTGGAGAGGCATGAGTTGGTGTTGATGATTTGGTAAAGAGGTGGTCAAGAGGATCCTTGATGAGAAGGGAATCCTTTCTCCGTTGGTGATGAATGACAGCTTTAAGAGCGTAACAACGCTCAGTGTCATGTCTTGGAGTATGATGATAGTGACAGTATTTAGAGTTGTCGAACCAAGAGGGTCTTGATCTGAGAGTTGATGAGAGGGGCGGTGTTGAAGGCTTGATAACGTGGTCAAGAAGAGAGGTGTCATTCCCCAGACATTGGTGAATGGCGACCTTGAGGGCACAACAATGTTCTGTGTTGTGTCTAGGCGTGCGATGATATGCACAAATACGAGTGTCGTCAAACCAAGGTGGTTTAGGTCCGAGAGATTGACATGGTCTAAGAGGCGGGAGGTTGAGGCGAGATGACTACAACAAGTGCCGTAATAGCAAGGTATAAGAACCTGCTAACGGGTCTGGATATTTTATTGCAGTGAGGGTTGATGACGTTGGTTTAAGAGGCGTAAGAGACATTGGTCGATGATTTAGAGAAGATATATGTTTGACAGGTTGATAGAGTAATGGAGGTGACGTGCCTTTGTGAAGGATGGGAGTAGGAAGCACTCCAATTAAAGTGGATGGGTGTGGGCCTAGGATTGAAGGTAATGATGAAGGTGGGGGAGAAATTCTCTGATGTGGTCTAGTGGTCTTTGTGGGTTTGAGTCAAGGTCCACTATTGTGCGAGGTGAGGTTAGATACGGGTTTGGGTTTAGATGTGGACGGAGGTGAGTGAGATATAACAATCTCAGGCAAAGGGCAAGAGGAAACCATGACTGGGTCTTTCTCAATCAAAATGGGCAAAGAGACTGGTTCTTCTCTTAGTGGAGAAGAAATAGGAGAGTGTGGCTCCTCAAGTAGGCAGATGGCAGGGATGATCATGCCTTCTACGTGTGCTTGAGGAGTGGGCAAGGTAAGGTCTTTGGATGAAGGTAGGGCTAATGGTGTAGGTGTGGTCAAGGCATCCTCTAGTATGAGAGAGGTCGATGGAGGACTAATAGGAGAAGAGGGTCCTTCATCCTGTGAAGAAGGTTGGTCAGGGACAAGAGGTAAGATAGTGTTGATGGTGTGTATATCATGGTCTTGAGGGTCATTGATTATGGTTTGGATGTTGTCTTGAGTAGGGGGGTGATTAGGAAAAGGTTGTTTGAAGATGTCAAGGTTTTGGTTGGGCGGTGCGTTCGGGTTATCCAAGATAAGATCGCCCTTGTTTAGCATGTCTTGGACGAGGTTTTTAAAAGTTTGACAGTGATCCGTATCATGGCCTTTGACACGGTGATAGTTACAAAAGTGGTTCTCCCTGTACCATGCAGGGATAGGTGTTGAGGGGTCAAATTGATGTGGTCAGATTGAAGGGAGATTGAGGACCCTCTGCTTGATGAGTTTATCCAAGACAGAGGTATATGACTCTCCAATTGGAGTGAATTGACGCTGTATGGATTGACGTTGAAAATGTTTATTGATGTAATCTAATGTTGAAGATGCTGGTCGATTAGTTATTGTTGAAGATGATGGTCTAAAGATGACAGTGTTTGATGACTCCTTAGATTGAGAGTGGGTAGAAGAAGGTCTGGAAGAAGAATGGTCATTGGTTCTTGTGTTAGTGTTACACAATTTGACCTTATCTTCTTCAATAGCGCAGAGTTCAAGCTTTCGGGCCATGGTGAAGGCCTCATCAAAAGTGTGGAATGTTTGAACCCACAAGGTGGATGAGATGTGACTGACACATGCTTGGGAAAAGAGCTCAATGAGCTCGGGTTGAGGCAAGGAGAAGGAGAGCTGGTTAATCAAGCCTCTCCAATGGGCGACAAAATCAACTACTGATTCGTCGTCAAATTGCCTAATGGAGTAAAGGTCTGTGATCGAGACTTGTTTAGTGATATTGACTGAGAAATGGTCAACGAATAATTGAGCGAGTTGAATGAATGAAAAGATAGAATGTCTGGCAAGGGAGCTATACCAGTCAAGGGCAAGGCCAGAAAGAGACATAGGGAACGTGCGTAAAAGTAACGCATCGTTGTGGGCAATAAGATAGTAGGCATGTCTGAATGCCCATAGATGTTGTTGTGGGTCTTCCTTACTCTGAAAGCGAGTAAATTTAGGAAGCGTCCAATGGTTGGGGTATGGTCGGATAAGGATAGAAGGATGAATGGGCTCGTTGTAAATTTGGTCATATGAAGAGACATTACTTGAACCGGAGATAGAAGCTTTAAGACTGGACATTTTATCCATCAGCATCTTGATGACATCTGCTGACGAATTGGTGGATAGAGCGCCCCTAGGTTGTAAGGCACTTGAAAGAGGCTAGAGGAGGTATACGACGTAGTCAGTTATACCAGTAAGGGCACAACGTATGAATGACTAGTCGCAGGGGCAGAAGTAGAGACTAAGGGTGGTTGCGTCATGAAGGTCGAAGGTATAAGTTGACTAGGCATCACCAAAGGTGGTTGAATAGCGGGACTGGTAGAAGGATAGGTTGGCACTCCTACATTTGTGGGTGCAAGAGTGTAAGGGGTCGAGACAATCAAGTTCTGATATGATGTAGGACTTGGTTGAATTGTAGGTGATTGAGGGGGTAACGAAACCCTGATGGAGGTTGGTCTAAAAATAGATGAAGAGGCCAAATATTTTGTATTGGCCATGGTTGAGTTAACGGTTGAGGTGAAAGGCTGAGTCAAAAAGGGTTGGATGACGAATGGTGTCGATGTCGTCGCCATGTCACCTGAAAGGTCTCGCGTTGGGTTTCTCACGAGATAGTTATGGAGGGCTATGGTATTGAGGTCCAAGAATCTTTCAAAATCTTGGTCCCCTTCAGGGATGATGGGAATTTGAGTCGGGGTCAGGGTCGGTCCTGTAGGAGTTCTTTCAGTCTCTGAGTGGAACTCCATGATAGGACGGGTTAGAGATGGGGTAGACGAAAGCAGTTGACGGCTAGAGTAGTTAAAAAAGGGCCTTGGTTTGACTGCGTGTCAAAACCATACAAGGAAAGAGAGAACGTCCTCACATGCTCAAACAAGCAGATAAGAACTAAAAAGATGAAGACACAAGCAGATCCTAAAACCTTAGAAGTAAATTTTTTTAGGATTATAGTGGCTTATGCCTTAGAATGTGTGTAGAGGAAGATTGGCTTTGTGAGTCAGGTCCTAGAAGAAGCAGTCTATGGATGGTTTCAGGTTTTGTTATGGTGCTCAAGAAGTCTGTGTTAGCTTCTGTACAGGCCTGGTGCTAAGGAGCAAGTTCCCCCACTTCACGATTCCAGTGGTTAGCTGGTTTCGCTTAGCCAAAATATACTTCCACTATAGTTTAGACTCTGCCAGAGAACAGAGTTGGCTCTCTCCTTGGTGATGAAATCCAAGTAAGATCACTGGGACGGGTAAGGTATCCACTGGGGGATGAAATCCCAGTCAGGCCTTGTCTCAGGTAAGTTAAAATGTTTGTTTTGTGTAGGTGGTTTGGTCGTGTAACATCAAGTGATCTAGATTAATTCAATATGCGGTTTAATTACTATGTGTGATCTAAGAGATGCAGGCAAACAGAAATGAATGCAAAGTGTTTTAATGCCCAAGTCGAAATGTTTGTTCATATGAAGAAGAATGGAGAAAGAGTCGAAGAATATGAGTTTTAGCTAGTCTAGAAGTGCAAGAAAGAAAAGAAAAGTTCGTTTTAGTCCTGCTTATGATGTCATTTAAGAAGAGACGAAAGGAGGCGAAAAGGAAGGAACCTAATGCACCTATATGAACGAAAGAAAGAAAGAACCCAAGGAAGGCCCTAGGGTCCCACCAGGCGTGCCATAATGTTTCTATGCAAAATTGCTTTCTACATTCAAAGAAGAAATAAGAAACTAAAAGAAATGGTCAAGGCTAGAAGATACCTGATAAAGTCGTGCGCACCAAAATCAGACATTGGAAGATTCTCCTCTTTGGCTATGGAGGAATGACACCTGCGAAGAAAAGAGACTGAAACATGGAAAAATGTTAGTCAAAGGATATGGTGGGCTGTCAGGCGAATGCCTGATCCCGAAAGTATGAAGACTTCCTAGAAGGATATCAACCCACTGATAAAAAAGTAGAATATTGGACTAAAGTAGATAAAATGGAAGATAAAATGATAGAAAATAAAATGTGTACCTAATAATGAAGTAAAATGTTCTGTGCAGTCGCCGATGTTGGTCTCTGTGGTGCCGGTGTCGGTTAGGGAAAGTGTCGACGTCGGTTAAAGTGCCAGCGTCGATCGGGGTAGTGACTGGCGTCGGTCGGGGCAAGTTCTGGACAGACTCTAGACGAGTTATAGAAGGTCTGAGAGAGTCGAGATAGGGTCTGGTCAAGGTCGGGACAGGGTCTGGACATGGTCAGGACAGGGTCTGGACAAGGTCTGAATAAGGTTTAATCAAGGTAATGTCGAGTCTGGACAGGGTCTGGGGGTTTTAGTTGAGTCTGGATAGAGTTATGGATTCAGAAAGTGGGCAGGAATGTAAGGAAGGGACTCAGGGCTCAAGTCTATGGTCTAAAGATCTGGGGTGATAGAAATAGAAACAACAAACAAATAATAACCAGGAAGAAATAAAACAAATAGAGTAAATACTTACCTACTAGAAGACATGATAAAATCCATGATTGAAGTTGTTGAAGCGTTGCCGTAAGTTGATCGAAGTGAATGCAGATTGGTTAAATGCTAGAGTTGATTGATCGCTAGAGATTTGTGAATGTCTGAGTTCGGGGGTTGATTGATTGATTGATTAGTTGATTAGCCTTTTGGATTGATCGGTGGATGCTGATGAAGGCAAGGGGCAGTTCGAGAGACGGTTCGATAACCGTTCGGGAAACCGATTGGGAACTGAATGATAACTGATAACGGATAACGGTAAGGTGATTGACGTCAGCAGGATTGCCGATGTCGGCTGATAAGTGATTGACGTTGGTGACATCAGCCGAGTAACGACCGTCGTCGGTAGATGCACAATGGGGATAGAGTCTAGCTTTAGCTCTGTGCTCATTTTTACATGCTGCCAGGGTCAAGGCTGGTGGAAAAAGTGATCGACAAGGGTTAAATAGGTGAAGAAGAATAAGACAGGGGATGACCAGGGGAGTCGACACGATTTCGATGTCTACAAGTCTATACATACTAGTATCATGAGTAGGACATCCTTTAAGTGTATTATGAGATCTAAGTGTCTCTAGGTATAATTCACATCAATTAAGTGCATTTTTCTCAACTCTTCCTCTATCAAGTCAATATTAGGGTTTAAGGATAGTTTTGGAGGTTTACCATCTTAATGATGGTTCATAAATTACAAGCCTCCAATCTAAAACCTTTTTTGATGGATCTATATCCCATAGACCTCCTCAAATTTTTTAAAGAGAATCTAGTCCCATGCATCTTGTATGGAGAGATATGAATGCAATTTTTCAAACATCAAGGTCTTTACAAGAATTATGGATAGGTTTCAGTCTTAGTGATGGTTCATAGAGCTAAGATCTTAAAACAAACTCTTTCCTCCATGTATGGTGATTTCCTATGGATGCCCAAATCCTAATAAAACTAGCTTTGATTCCTCTTTCCTAGTGAGATATGAGTATTAGAATTGTCAACTCAACATGATTATTTATAATAGTGGAGATAGATAGGGGTATTAAGACCAAAATGGCCACTTTTCTACTTTAATTAACATAAAATAACTCTCTTAATATCTAAAACATCCTCATACACCTTCTCATAACTAAGTCTGCTTGAGGTGGTTTGGATCTACGACTAAGATGGAGGTCAGGATTTTGAACCCTAAGGGTGGTTTTATGACTAATAGGCCTAAAGTGGATCCTAGGGTAGAAGTCACTATATATATGAATTTATGGTCTTAGTGTCACTATATCACCATCTTCCATCTAATCTCCATCCTCTACACTTATTTTTATCTTCCCAAACTCCATCTCTTCGCCCTTTTCTAGTAGATCTGCCTAATAGGCCACAACCTGACCTGAATGACTAGAATTTGGTGATAAAGACCTAGAGTAGGTTCTATGTTTCATCTTTTTTATTATATTTTTGGAGTTTAAATTTGTAGACATGTTATCATGGAGTATTTACACCTCTTTCAACTAGGCCTCTCTTTAAATTTTATCCTCTACATACCCATTTAACTCTTGCTTAGGGTTTACAAGAACCTTGGATTGTGTATCCATAATGTTTATTGAGTGCTTTATTTTCTCAATTTGAGACTCTCATCCTCATATAAACCACTATTATTCTTTCACACTTCATTCTCATATTTTTCAACCCTTAGACAACCTCTATACCTATATATGTCCTCAATTTATATGCACAAGCCTATTTAGGCCTCATAAGCCTATATACGCAACTAGGTTCTTTATAATTATCTTAAAGGATAAAATAAATAAATTTAAAATAATATTTTTAAGCCTTAATACTCTATTTTAATCTTCACCTTACCCCTATGCAGGGTTAGACATATGTTATCTCTTTCATGTGACCTTGCTTGTAGGTGGTAGTTAGGCCTGCTAACTTATTAAAGGTTATTTAATTATTGTATAGGGACATAATATCCAAGTGAGAATAAGGACTATTTATAACATTTTTTTATTCTCCATTACCTTTTTATCATATAATCACCATGCAAGGTTCCTAGCACTTTTACCTTCTTATCTAAAGATCCTACCTATAGGTGGCAGTATTATGTCTAGACTGGGTAAGTGTGGATTCCATTAATTTTCAATCACTTTGAGATAATTTTTATGATTTGAAACATATGTTAAAAATATTAATATACATCTAAAGTTCCCTAATCACTTTCAACTTAGTCACTTGGCCTCTATGACTATTTGCAAAACATAATCATAACTTGTTGCCTATGTGAGACTATTTTGAGAGTTAAGATGATATTCCATTGTCTCTTTGGGTGCCATCATTATTTTGGTGTCACTATATTACTCATTATAATCCTATAAATCTCATTTAACCTATCATTACCTTAATTTTTATTCAATCTTTCCACTATAGCCCTGTGTGTGAAGTAGGAGTCTTGATTAAAATTGTTTCATTGGTGAGTTGATGAATTCGGTCTCTATTTTTGACCCTAATCCCTCATATCCTATGATTTTAATATATAAATATTATTATTCATTAATATTAAATTATTTATACACACCATATAAATATTTATAATTCTATTTACTTAGGCTGCACGATAGGGATGTAGGTGCCTGGATGAGGACTTATATCTCAAGGGTTTAAAGATGAGAATGGACTTGACCATAGGGAAGTGAGGGTATGAGGTATACATCATAAAACATGAATAAGAGGTGAATTACATGTATTTACTTAAAATAACCTAATGTAAATTCACCTATAGTCATTACAATATCATTCTATTTACACCTACAAGGGATCACCTTATACACATTTTAGTTAAATTGGATAAAGAATTGAAGAATTTTATTGACCATATGGTGGGAAAAATATGCTTGGAAATAAAATAAGCTTAATTGGACGTTAATAAATCATAAAATAACCCCAAACCATGATTATCTTACATTATCATGTCTTGAAGACTCTATAATAAGAAGTAACACTATCTACAATTTGTATAAGTGATAACATGGAGGTTTACTTGCTTTATATGGATCACACATGTGAACTACTACTAAGAAATGATGGGTATGGAATTTTATGACACTTATAACACATATACAAAAACTTATTTTATAAACCATTTCAAGAATGCACTAAAACCATTATAAATTTGACTCATGCACATATGGAGAAGGCAAATTTGACTACTTACCTTCTAAATGTTTGTTCATAAAGCATAGGAAAGTCAATCCTAAAACCATTTCCTAGGATTATAAGGGAATTATATCCCCTTCCTCTTTCCAAGATTTTTTACCTTCACCTTCTCTCTCTTATAAGGACTAAGCACAAACCTAAAGTGTTGTCCATGGCTAGGAAAGAGCTTAGTGGAGAAATGGAAATGGTTTTGGACCTATCTTGTACATTTTGGATGTGAAACTTCTCTTATATACCTACCATGAGCCTCGATGAAATTTATAACCTCCCTTTGTATAGACCTAATTGTACAGTTCTATACAAGCATACAAAATACTTATAAACACCTTATTTTCTTGTATTTTCTCAAATTTCAAACATTGGGATGCCATTGGCTGGAAGTAAAAATAAAAATAGAAGTCAAATAAAATTTAAAAATATATGGCATAGTTCTTGAAGTTGAAATTACACACTTTCCCAAGTGTGGGGCCCATTTGCTAAATGAGAAGTTGGTTTGACTACTAAAAGGACCCTCTTATACACATGAATCATCTTGTTATGAATATAAGATGGAAATGAGACCATTTTAAGACCCTTATTATAAAATTATCAACTTAATCACCCCTTTAACAAATTTTTATAAGGCAATTTTTCACTCATTACATGTTTTAAGGACCATTTGATGACTTTGAAGGGTGAACCAATGCTTTAAATAATTTTAGATAAGTACACCATGGAATATGACCTTGAATACATAATTAAATTTTAGGTTCTAAATAAAATATGGCTTGGTCACCCTTATACATATTATAACAAGGATCATGTTACAAGAAATGGCTTAAAACAAGCCTAAAACCATGAGAACTAGAAACCTTAATCTTGTCAAATTACCTTAATCTTTGCTAAGGATCCTTAATTTTGTTAAACAATTCTTATATCACTCCCTAGATTTAAAAAGACCTTTGACACTCTTTCCATCACTCAAGGACCATTATGATAACTAACACATCACCTAATGATACAAAAATTGGATATGACATATGATGATCTCTCAAGCAATGACTAGCATAAACTTGATACCTTAAACAGTGTTAAAAAGATTAAAATGAGACCAAATAGGACATAAAAAGATTAGATGGGTGTTAGGAAGAAGTTTTTAATTATATGGGTTTAAATTTGGCCTGGAAGGCCAATTTGTCAATCTTTGGTGACTCACAGGGGGTTGACCAGCTTGTTGGTCAAGAGAACCCAATATCTCCCCATGATTTTATCACCCAACTAAGATGAAAATATGATTTGGATGGCAATTTATTTAGAATTTAAAATAGATTATAACTTGATAACACAATAAATGACTATAATAAACTCACACACATAAGGACACAAAATAAAACAAACCCTAAACACCTAAGAAGCAAAAAAGATAAGACACAAAATAACTAATGCTAACACACTACATTTGTGTTGACCCACTTATTTGAAATAAGACAATAGTCTATTAAAAAAACTAACTTGAGCACACATTATTTCTCCTCTAGGATAAAATGTGAAGGTCATTTATTCATCATAGAACCATGAGGTTAGATCACCATATGATGACTAGGTTCCAATCATGTCTTGCTCATTAAATGAGAACTTACACTTGAAAATAGAGATATTGGCATGCTCATAGCCTCTTAGAAGAACAACTAGGTTATCTTGATCCACTCTTAGGTTCATAGGTTAGATATGTGATTCCAAAACCCACTCATATACATCCCATACTTTCATACTTTTCATGAACATTTTGATTTCTACCTTAGCCATAGGTTGATCTTGATTTTACATGGTCACATGTGGTGATTCTCTTGAAAACCCAATTGGTATGCTCTAGTTTATGTCTTCATTATGCTCTATCTAGACTTGTTAAGGCCTTCACCCTCTTTGTAGTGTCTAATTATGTCTACCACATATCACCAAGGCCTTCATGATTTACATATTATGCCTCATGAGGCATAATAAAGGTCAATGTGTCTTCACTTGTCTAAAATTTAGGCACTACTACAATAAACTTTTCAACCTTCATTTCATAATTTTTAGCTTGTTAATATTGTGGATGACACTAGACAAGGTAAAAAGCTGAATTATCCTAAATCTAACCCATATGAGGTTCAAGTCATAAAAGATTCTCATGATCATTACAAATGTCTAGGTACTAATGCCAAAAATCCTCATAATATTCTTAACATTCCATGTGATCATGATCATTTTTTAAAGTTTCATCCACTATTCGGATCTCATTCTTATTAAAAAACTCATCTTGGAAGACTAGAATGGGTCCTTCAACTTCAATGAAACTAGAAGCTTTAACACCAACACATAGCTTTTATTAAAAAATTTAAGTCTCTTGAAGGTTCTCTCCTTATCTTACAACTATTGCAAGTTGGATAAATGTTTCACTCTCACACTCCTCAAGACTATCATGGAATAGATTATTTGTCATGTCATCAATAAGATATTTGAAATCACCCTCTTCTTGGCTAACTAAAATGTCTTCTTCTTGTTACTCATCTTGCATCCAAGAAACATCTTGAATTTCACCCTCTCTTGCATTATGAAAGACTAATTAATATTTATCCTTGAGAAGAGGTGTCCCAATAGTAATTTATTGTTCCATCTCACTTGCATCACCTTCATCATTTATCAGTACATCTATATCTTCTTCACTTATCTCATAAAATATTTCAAGAAGAGAAGTAAATTATAGTTTTGTCATGGGTATTCCATTATTTTCTTTCAGTTTCTTACCTTTAACAAATAATACTTCATATTTATTTTTCATATTATCTTTAATGAACCTCCACAATGGGAATATTTTGGGTTTTTGAGGGAGGAATGGACACTGAATAGTTTCATATTTATCTTTATCTCTAACACCTTGATGCAGGAGCATCCGCATTCAAATTCGATTTATTATATTTTCTCTCTCATATGCTTTTACTGAGGGGTAATTGTAAAGAAATAAATAAAATTAAAAAAGGTAAATGTGGGTTGTTGAGAAAATCAAGGAATGGTTGAAATTCTTTCAACCTGGGCATGTTGTTGTTATTGAAAAATTGTTTGTTGTTTTGCCTGAGGCCAAGTTTGGTGTCGAGGCTTAGAAAAGATTCTTGAAAAAAAAATAAAAAGATAAGATATGCAAGTTGGCATAGAAGTACGTAAAATAGAGAGGAAAGACCTCTCTTAAGGAGAAGTTGTTGTAAGGAGAAGGAGAATGTCTTATCCAGCAAAAGGATTTGGAAGACAATAGGGATGATCGAATTATACAGACCTGAATGAAAAAGAAAGAGAGAGATGCGTGGAGTGCAAGACATTGTGTGTTGATCACTGTTGTGTGCTAGCATTGTTTGGACCACAAGAATTTCAAGAACGAGTAATTAAACTTAATTGCATTTACATTCTCCATTAATCAAAGTTGTTTAGAAGTCTATGGACTCTGCTGAATCGAGGTATATGATTTTTGGATGTAATGGACAGATGCATCTAGTATAAGGATTTTTAAATTAAGTCTCTGTTTACAGTATCAAAAGATTTGGTTCTTCCTTCAGTCAGGTATGCAGAGTTCATTAGCGGATCGTGCATATGTAAACATGTAACTGAACCTGGTATGTTTTATTATCTTTATGTATTGAAATATGAAAGTGTGGTTGAACGTTGAATAGTAAAATGCGAGCAATGGTAGAAAAAGGAGATTATAACGCATGCAAACCAAGTTTTAACCTGTAGTTTTAGAAAGAAATTAATAAATAGATTTTGTATCAAACTTGAAGACATCAGAGACTAAACCAGTAGATAATCACCTTGCTGTGGTTCCATGGGTGCCCTCTCAATTTTCTACATATGTGCAGGAGTTGTCATCAGATTGAGTCCTAGCCAAGTCCTTGTCGAGTCCAAGCCAAGCCTGTAAGTTATTATACACCTATTCGGTAAAGCCCATGAGGCTAGGGCATGATTGAGTTCGTATTGACAGAGTCTCGAATGAAGGACGGGTCCAATTTGACAAAGCCACTAGACCAGCCCATAATAATATATAGACTTGAGATGTGTAAAGCAAAGGCTAAATATACCATTATAGTAGAACTGAGTCAGATGAAGGTTTTTGCATTCTGTCTATTTTTATAAGGCCCACAAACCAAGGATGGATCATTTAATGGTATATAGGTATTGGTATTACTCATAACTGAATCTGGTGTTTAATCATCTTTTCCATTATATTGTGATAGATAAGAAAGGGATGCAATCTATAACTCATTATTGATACACAGAGATCTATAAGTTGTATCGTTAATATGTGTATTTTAAAGGGCCTTTGGCTATGAGGGATGTAAGCAAATAGCTATAGGGAAATTATCTAGGTTGCAGGGCCTTAAGAAAGTAGAGGCACTCTTATTCATAATTATGGTGGTTTAATAGTTTTCAGATACACTTGAATGGAGAATTGCCTGAATGTATGGTGAAGGATAAAGAGGTGTTAGTCTGAAGAAGATGTTTTGCTAAACAATTGCAGAGTCTTTATGTAGTCGGGTTTACAAAACTATGACAGGTTTCTCATAAGGTCTTGCTGATCATGACAATTACCATGAATATTGTCTCCTCCTTAGATGTTTTAAATGACTTATCAGGCTTTACAAATCAGATTGACCAAGAATGTGTCATCCCAGTGTTAATTTTTAATTGGAAATCTGAATGGTGTTGAGGTGCTAAAGAGAAAATAATTTGTCTATAGCCTTGATGTTGCAGTCCAAGACTAGTCATGCACCATTTGGTATCAGAGCTTGAAGCTCTTGGGGAATTAGGAATGGATCATAAGTTGTTACAAAATTTGGAATGGTTGCCTTTGTGAATGATGTTACAGTTGTGAAAGGAATTGGCAAGGATCAGCAGGACAAGCACTGAAAGACTCTGCTAAAAAAAAGGTATGAGTAAAGATTTAATATTCAGTGTAAAGTCTATGGTTTGAAAATTTGTTTTTGAGAAGTAAACAAGTGAAGAGAAAGGCAGCCAAGCCATTGAGGCTTAAGAAGAGAAGAAGCCAAGGAAGGCTTATTGAAGATCCAAGAGGAAGCTTGGATAATTTGCCAAAAGACTAAGGTGAAACAGACTTAGGTGAGGTAAAGGATGAAGTTTTGAGAAGAGTGATAGAGGGACTGCCTAGAAGAAGAAGATCCAAAGCAAGGTAAGCTTGGATTTGTAATTTGAGTTTGATGAAGTGTTGTCTAAGGAGTTGCTGCAGGATTGAGAGAAGAGGATCAAAAGACTAGGATGCAAAAGGCCTAGGTGAGATCACATGGATTGTCAAAAGACCAGTCAAGGAAAAGGCTTGGGTGAGGCAAGAGATCAAGAGACCAAGGTGGAAAAGACTTGGGTGAAGATCTCAGAGATGGAAGCATTGTTGAAGGCACTGCAGAGCAGCAAGGCATATGAGGGCAGCAAAAGGAAAGCAAGCATCAAAGGTATGACTAATATTGATTTTAATACATAAATTGCTAGTTTGAAGAAAGAATTAGCTAAGGTGAAGGATGAGTATGAGTCTTGGATGCAGCTGAATAGACAAGCATGGATATGGCCAATGAAGAAGAGATTGAAGTGGCCAATAGTTCTCCTAATGAAGAGGAGAAGAAGGCAAAAGAAGATTGCCATGAAGAGGGAAGCCCAAAGAGGCAATAATATAAGAAGGTTGCCAAGTCAGCAGCAAGAGGAAGAAGTTGTGAAGAAGGTTCTCATTGAGGAGAACAAGAGAGAAGAAAGAAAAGAGAAAGTGCCAGGAAGAGCACTTGGAATGTCCATTAAGAGGATACTCATGGAGACATTATGGTCTCTTGTTTTTGTATTTAATGCTATTTTTGAGTGGGTAAATGCAGGTATAAGCAGCCTTGTAAAGGTCAAGAGAATGGCCTTAGAGAATGAAGAGATTGGTACAGGAGAAGACACCAATTGCACAAGTGAATGTGCAGAAATGAGAAGAGAGTTTACTGCTGTTGATAAGGTGCATTGGTTAATGCATGAGAGAGGAGAAGTAGAAGATGAAGCTGAATTCTATGATGCCATTGAATGCCAAGAAGAAGAAAGAGGACAGCCAAGCATAAAAGAAGAAGAAAGGACAGATAATCAAGAAGCTATGCAAATGAAGTAGCCCATTAAGGAGGTAAAGGTGAGTTCAAAAATTGATTCTTCTTATAAACATGAAATTGTTGATATGCATGTTAAAGAAGCAAAAAGAAAGGTAAAGTTTCCAATTAACCATGGTTATAGGATGCCTAAATGGCTTGAGAAGAGAAATGGTAAGAAGGAGAATCTAATGTGGGTGCCTAAGAAGGCAAAGAATGAAGATGTGAGTGTTGAAGCAGCAACACCAAGAAATCAATGGGAAAAGGTGAAGGATGACACAAGCACATGGAAAGGTAAGACAATTTTTTTCAATGAAAGGGATAATGATTTGTTTGAATCATTTAATGATATTTTCATGGAAAATAAGGAATGGAAAGTCGCTGTAAGGACTAATATGCAGCAAGGAGAGACTTCCAAAGGGATGGATGATGAGGAAAGGAAAGAATATGTAGTGGAACAAACAAGATGGCTTCAAGCAGAGATTGAAGAAAGCAAGAAGACAGAAGGTATGAATACTGCAATTGTTTTTGATAATTATGTTGATATTGGTGAAGAAGCTAATTTGTATGAAGAAACTATAAAATGGATGAATGTAATTATAACGGATGAAAGACAATCTATTCCTAAGTTTGATATAGGACATGAAGATTTGGATGAATTTGTGTTGAGTGATGAGATGAAGAGTAAGGCTAGTAAGGAACAAGCAATCCTTCAGGTTGATAAGCCCAAGTTTGATGAAGATTGTGAGATAGATGAGATCTCACTAAAGGTAGAGTTGAGAATGATAGAGGAGCTGTTTGGTAATTCAAGAGAGATGAAGGAAGGTACAAGCTATGGTGAAGGCAACATTGGGGATAGTGAAACAAGACAAGAGCAAAGGAATGAGACCAAGGCAGTTGTAGTCAAGAAACAAGAACAGAAATGTGAAGGCAGCCAAGAGGCTTCATGGCCTCAATGTTTTTCTACTAAGGTGGCTTTTGATGTTTTGAATGTAGGTATGGAAGATGATAACTTTGGAGACACATATGAAAATGAAACATGGAACTGGGAGATTACAGCTGAGAAGGAGATGAGAAGAAGAACATACCAGAAGAGGAAGAAAAGCAAGATGAAAGGTAAAGACCAGCAAAGACAAATTCAAGCATTATCATTGACAAGAAGACCGTGGGATCCAGGCATATAGTAAAGGATAAAGCATGGAGGCAACAGTTCATTTGAACTAAGGTTCAAATCTTTTCTAGAGGGAGAGTATGATGCAGGAGCATCTGCATTCAAATTCGATTTATTATATTTTCCCTCCCATATGCTTTTATTGAGGGGTAATTGTAAAGAAATAAATAAAAGTAAAAAAAGGTAAATGTGGGCTGTTGAGAAAATCAAGGAATGGTTGAAATTCTTTCAACCTGGGCATGTTGTTGTTATTGAAAAACTGTTTGTTGTTTTGCCTGAGGCCAAGTTTGGCGTGGAGGCTTAGAAAAGATTCTTGAAAAACAAATAAAAAGATAAGATATGCAAGTTGGCATAGAAGTACGTAGAAGAGAGAGGAAAGACCTCTCTTAAGGAGAAGTTGTTGTAAGGAGAAGGAGAATGTCTTATCCAGCGAAAGGATTTGGAAGACAATAGGGATGATCGAATTATACAGACCTGAATGAAAAAAGAAAGAGAGAGATGCGTGGAGTGCAAGACATTGTGTGTTGATCGTTGTTGTGTGCTAGCATTGTTTGGACCACAAGAATTTCAAGAATGAGCAATTAAACTTAATTGCATTTACATTCTCCATTAATCAAAGTTGTTTAGAAGTCTACGGACTCTGCTGAATCAAGGTATATGATTTTTGGATGTAATGGACGGATGCATCTAGTATAAGGATTTTTAAATTAAGTCTCTATTTACAGTATCAAAAGATTTGGCTCTTCCTTTAGTCAGATATGCAGAGTTCATTAGCAGATCGTGCATATGTAAACATGTAACTAAACCTGGTATGTTTTATTATCTTTATGTATTGAAATATGAAAGTGTGGTTGAACGTTGAATAATAAAACGTGAGCAATGGTAGCGAAAGGAGATTATAACGCATGCAGACCAAGTTTTAACCTGCAATTTTAGAAAGAAATTAACAAATAGATTCTGTATCAAACTTGAAGACATCAGAGACTAAACCAGTAGATAATCGCCTTACTGTGGTTCCATGGGTGCCCTCTCAATTTTCTACATATGTGCAGGAGTTGTCATCAGATTGAAAGCCTGGCTGTGATAATGTTCCTGAAGATGAGGATAAAATGATAATGGATGACAAAAATGTGGTTTTGATGGATGAGGATTCAATCCAACCACCACAAACAACCATGGCATGTAACATTGTGGTAAATGAAGTGAACACCGAAGGATTGCAGTGGCAGCATTGCATGAACCCTCAGCCTCCGCTCAAGCCACAAGTGATGTGGTCGTACTAGAGACTATTGACCTTTTTGACGATGAAAGGTATTTTACTTGAGGCCAGTACTCGATGGAGAGATTGAACTCTTTCTGGAAAGAGAAGAAGGCAGTTGTGATGGATTTGGAAGGCAGAGAAGAAATCAGGTGCCTGTGTCTTCTGTAGGAATGATAAGTAGGATGAATTAAGCACAGAATGTAATAGATAATTGAATGGGATGCTTTTGAATGATAAACAAGTTTATGTTGGTTATAACATAGTTTGTTGAGATTCGTCCTGAGAATGTGAGGTTCTTGAATGTTTTGTGCATCGTGCTTCTGTCCGAAGATCTTTATTTTTAAATGATATAGAATGATCTCAGTTTCTTGCACATTTAATGACTATAAATAAAGACATATTGAAAACAAGATAAGGTCTTGCTGATCATGACAATTACCATGAATATTGTCACCTCCTTAGATGTTTTAAATGACTTATCAGGCTTTACAAATCAGATTGACCAAGAATGTGTCATCCCAGTGTTAATTTTTAATTGGAAATCTGAATGGTGTTGAGGTGCTAAAGAGAAAATAATTTGTCTATAGCCTTGATGTTGTAGTCCAAGTCTAGTCATGCACCACACCTTGATGTAGGTTTAAATGGTATTCCTTTCCCCATGACTTCATTACTTATTTTCAAGTTGTAAACTTGGATCTTAGATCTTCCTTTATTGTATGTGTTGAAATTTTTACAATGAATGAAGGCACCTTCTCCTAAGATGGCAGTTCTCTTTTTTCTACCACTAGCTAAAATAAGTGCTCATTTTCAAGTTCCACTTCTCTATCTAGGTGAGCTTCAAAGTCAAGTGTCATCTAATTATAGATCTACTCAAGATGATTAATAAGTGAATGGCCCTACAAGAATTTCTCTAGACCATGAAAATCATCCCTCTTAACATATACTTCTTTTTTTACTCTCTTGAACACACTTTCAAGTAAGAAAGGATTGAGGGACTTGTGAGGAACTTAGAATGTTTTAACACTCACTTATTTTAGACTCTTGAGGGAGGATGGGTTTTTTAATAGAGGATTGATATGAGATGGAAGAGGGCACATGAGGTTGGTAGAATTGGATTTGTTTTCCGTCATGTAGTAATATCTTATCCTATATGGTTTTAATCAGACCACCTACATATAACATGCTAGTATTTGGTATTGAATAATTATCCTTCATGATATATGCCCATTCCCTCTTAGAAATCTATAATGAGACCCTCATACTCATGATTATGTGAATACAGATCTCTTGGACATAAATAATTTTTGTGTCAATCTCAACCATATGTCTCTCATAACCAAATATGTTTTGATTAATTCTTGTAATATATTAGTTTAATACATGGATATGCTAGTTATAAATATCATGATGTTATGAAGACTAACTAAGAAGATAGGTAGGCTACCAAGGGGGATGATAGGGATTACAAGGATGGTAAGGGTGGTATTCTTGGTAGTAATAAGGATCATATAATTGATGTTGTTTAAAAGGTTCAGTGTAAGATTAGTAAGATTCATGGTGGAGTTGGTGTGGGTCATAGTAAGGCTAATAAAGGACTACATGATTTAAACCTCCTCTATATAAATTCATTACACAATATGAGGGATATGAATAACAAAGTGAAATATTTTAAAAAATGCCCTTACCCTTAGATGAAGATCCTATGATGACCACTTTATCATGTAATTTTGATTGTAAATTTGCCTCTTTAATGCTTGAATCTCTCTAATGTCATCCTTGTCTATAATTAAATTATCCAATTCAAATTAATGCTAGTCCCACTAGGCATGTCATAACTATTAACACTCTAAATTATACCATAGGAGGAGGTTGTTTAGGTCTACCTAGAAGTCTAGGGTAACATGGGATTAGCCCAAGGCTATTAGTGACCTATGGTTGGACTAAACCTCTATTTTATGGGGATAACTCCCATAGTGCACCTATTGAGATCAAAATAACTAAAACTACTAGTTTGTTGGGGTGAAAAGGAATAAGGCAAAACATGAAAATAAAACCTTTAATACTTAAGGTGATGCACCAATATAATTTATCCACTCTATTTGACCTTAAAAAACATGAATTAATAATTAAATAATAGAAAAAATCTCTCCAAGGACTTATATTCATCATTAATTCATAAGAAGTCATGGTGGATGGATACAACTTGGAGGTAATGGATGAGAGTCCCATCTTGAGATACTTACAAGTAGGTTACACTTCAAGTACAATCACCAACCTTTAACACATCATATGACCTACACAAAATAAGCTATTGTCATCTAAGTGAGTCAAAGACATGAAAATGGAGAGAATATACCCCTTATACAAATCAAACTAGCATAAACACACTAGATTAGTATGGAAACGGTTGAATCAGTCATTGCATTAGTTCAAGAGGTATACAAGATACAAATCTAGGGAGAGTTTCCTCATACCCAATTGAGGGATCCTTAGAAAAGCTTAAAATCTTGAATGTGTATAATAATAAGAAGGTGAGAGAGGAAATATGGAATTTAGGTGACATGTAGAGGTTAATAATGATGATAGTTCACTCACATAATAGTTAAAATAAACCTCATGACTCCCTTCATGTGTTTTTTTCATGGTTGGTGGTATTTAATGGGCCCTTTAGGCATTGAAGTGGAGTGATGGAGGATGGTTATAACTTGGTTGACATATTTAAAATAATTTTCACACATAAATACGGTCAATTATTCCTCCTTTGGTAGTTACAATGTGTTGAAGTGGTGTAATTAGGCCTCCATGAATCATCTAGCAGCCCATCTTCTCTTTATGCATGTCAACTAGTCTTAAAAACTACCCATTCTCAATTATGACCATAAAATGTTTGCATGAATCCTTTAATTTATGGTTTATAAGGGTGTTATGACCCTAAATTTATCTCATTATTATCCCCTCTACACCATTAGTCATCATCTTATTTGACTGAGTATGTCTAATATGCCACTAGGCCTAACCACTTGACTACAAGCTATTTTAATGAATTAGAATCTTGAATATAATCTTCGGAATATATGAATAATAATTTTATAGGTATAAACAAACATTTTATACCATGATTTATTCTTCCCAAGAATTGTACACATGTAACTTTACTTTACTTAGGCGACCAGGGATCCTTTACTAGCATTTATAGACTGGCCATTTGGTGTAGACTTGAAGAAGCCTTTACAAGGAGAAATATGAGAAAATTATGGCCTAATATGGTTGGATAACCATCATACTACCTTCACCAATGATTTTAAACCTTTAAAGTTACACTACACCTTGTTATCTACTCAAATTCTTGAAAAAACACAATTTTTGATAAGTTTATATAGACTTAGTCCATATAGAAAAGTACCATAAGCATGACCTCCTTTGAGTATAATATGATCTACAAGTGTCTTTAGGAATAATTTATGTAAATTAAGTGCATTTGTCTCCACTTTTCCTTCATCAAGTTTATATTAGGGTTTAAGGAGGGTTTTTGATGTCTACCATCTTAACGATTGTTCATAGAATATAGGCCTCCAATCCAAAACCTTTTTCCATGGATCTCTAGATCATAGTCCCCCTAAATTTTTTTGAATAAATTATTATCCCATGCATATTTTATGGAGAGCTATGAGTGTAACTTGATGGACATTGAACTCTTTGAAAGCATTCTAGATATGTTTGTCTTAGTGATGGTTCATAGAGTTGGGATCTTGAAACCAAATATTTTCTCCATGGATAGTAAGTGACTAGGGACACCCAAATACTCCTAAGGTAAATATATCCAAGTCATCTTTCTTGGTGAGATATGAGTGTTAGAATTGTCAGCTCAACATGGATATTTAGAACAATGGAATTTAATATGGGTATTAAGACCAAAATAACCACTTTTCTAGTTTCCTCTACCTAAAATAAATATCTCATGATTTGAAACATACTCATAAACATTATCATGACTTAATTTATATTTAGGTGGTTTGGATCTACCACTAAGATAGAAGCTTGGGTTTTGAAGCCCAAGGGTGGTTTTAGGACTAATAGGCCTAAACTAAATCTCACAGCTCTAAGTCACTATGTAGATGAATTGGTGATCTAATTATAACTATAAAATATTATTATATATAATATAAATCCTTGCACTTATTTTTGTCTACCCAAACTCCATCTCTCTACCTTGTCATATAGGTCTGCCTAATAGGCCACTACCTAGCCTGAATGGTTGAAAGTTGGTGATAGAGACCTAGATAAGGTTATATATCTCTTCTTATTTATTTCATTTATTGAGTGCAAAGTATGTGACATATTCTCATGGATTGTTAAAACCTCTTTAAACTAGGCCCCTCTTTCAATTATGTCCTCTGCATACCCATTTAACTCTTGCTTAGGGTTTATGAGAACCCAGGCCTATATAGCCATAATGTTTAGTTGAGTGCCTTCCTTGATCAAGTTGAAACTATCATCCTCTTAAAAACTAATTATATTATTTCTCACTTTCTTATCACATGTTTCAACCCTAATACAACCTCCAAACTTATATATGTCCTCAATTCATATGCACATGCCTATTTAGGCCTATTTAGTCCTCATAGGCATGTGTAGGCCATTAGGATCTTTATGATTATATTATATTATCAAATAAATAAATGTAAAATAATAATTTTAAGAGTAAAATCCTTAATCCTTTATTTTAATCTTTTGTACCTTACCCCTATGCAAGGTTGGAAATATTTTAGCTCTCTCATATGACCCTACCTATAGGTGGCAATTAGGCCTGTTAAATTATTCAAGGTTATTTACTTGTTTTAGAGGGCCAAAATTTCCATGTGAGACTAAGGAATCTTGAGAAAATTTGAGGAGGTTCCCTTACCTTTTTATCATTTCATCACCATTCAAGGTTATTGACACTTTTACCTTCTCATCTAAAGATCATGCCTGTAGGTTGTAGTATTATGTCTTGACTGGGTAAGTGTGGATTCCTTTATTTGGCCAACACTTTAAGATAATTTTCATGATTAAAAAAATATTTTAACCATCTCCATATACCTCTAATTATCCCTAATTACTTTAAAATTAGTAACTTAACTTCTATGGCTATTGACAGAACACAAACTTAACTTGTTGCTTGTGTGAGACCATTTTGAGAGTTAAGATGATATTTCATTATCTCTTTGGGTACCATCAGCCTATTAGTGGATTTATATTACTCCTTCTAACCCTATAAAACTCCTTTACCCCATCATTCCCATAATATTTCTTAAATCTTTCCACTGCAACATTGTGTGTGAAGTAGGAGTCTTAATTAAGATTATCCCTTTAGTGAGCTAATGGAGTTAGTCTATTTCTAACCCTGATCCCTCATATCCTATTATTTTCATAGACCCATATGGTTCTTCATGAATCTTAAATTATTTATACACCCCATATTAATAGTGAGAATTCCATTTTCTTAGTCTATACAATAGGCCTATAGGTACCTAAATGAGGACTCATTTGTTAAGGATTTAAAGCTAAGAATTGACTTGAGTATAGGGAAGTGAGGGTATGAGGAAAACATCACAAAACATGACTAAGAGGTTAATCACATATATACCCTTAAAAAACCTAATGGAGGTTCTCTACCTATAGTCATTACCATAGAATTATGTTTACACCTACAAGGGATCACCTTATACACATGTTGGTTAAATTAGAGAAAGACTTGAATGATTTAATTGATCATCTAGTGGATCAACTATGCTTGAGAGGAAAATAATCTTAAATTTACTTCAATAAAAAATCACAAAACCCAAAACCATAATTCACTTACATTATCATGTCTTTAAGATTCAATAATAAGAAGCAACACTATTTATAGCCTATAAAATAGATAACATGGAGTTTTCCTTACTCTATAGGGCTCACACATGTGAACTAGAAGTGATAAATGATGGATATGGACTTTAGTGACCCTTGTAACATGTATACAAACATTTATATGCAAAACCATTTCAATAATACACTAAAACCATTAAAAATTTGACCCCTACATAGATGGAAGAGGAAACTTTGACTACTTAGCTTTTTAATGTTTTTAATTAAAGCATAGGGGGTAAATATTGAAATGAATTCCTACGATTGGAAGGGCATTATACCCCCTTCCTCTTTTCAATATATTGGACCCTCACCTTCTCTCTCTTGTATGGACTAGGCACAAACCTGAAGTGTTATCCATGGATGCCAAAATCTCATTTTGTATGTGAAACTTCTTTGAGATACCTACCATGATCCTTGATGAAATTCCTAACCACCTTATGTAAGGACCTAATCATACAAATCTATACAAGCCTATGCAACACTTGTAACCACCTTATTTTCCTAAATTTTCTCAAGTTTTAGACTTTGGGATGCCATTGGTAGGAAGGAAGAGGGAAAATAATATTCAAATAAAATTTTAAAATAGATGGTATAATTGGGGAAATTTAAAGGACATGATTTCCCATGTTTTGGGCCTATTTGGTGAATGGGAAGTGGGTTTGACTACTAAAAGGACCCTCTTATACACATGAATCATCTTTTTATGACAATAAGATGGAAATGAAACCTATTTAAGACCTTTATCACACAATGATTAAGCTAATCACTCATTTACCAAAGTTTTATAATGCAATGTTTGACTCATATCATGTTTGAATGACCATTTGATGACTTTGAAGGGTGAACCAATACTTGAAATCAGATTGTATAAGTATACCATGGAATATGATCTTGAATACATCATTGAAATTTAGGTTATAACTCAAATGAGGTTTGGTCACCCTTATACCCTTTCTAACAAGGCTCTTGTTACAAGAAGTGGATTAAAACAAGCCTAAAACGATGAGAACAAAAAACCTTAACCTTTTAAAACTACCTAAACCTATGCTAAAGATCCTTAATTTTGTTAGACAATGCTTATATATCATTCCATAGACTTAAAAATACTTTTGATACTCTTTTATTTGCTCAAATACCACTATGACATCTATCACATCACCTAAGGACCCAAAAATATGCTATGACATATGATGATCTCTCAATAAATGACTAGCAAAAACTTGATACCTTAAATAGTACTAAAAAGATCAAAATGAAAATAAAGAAGACATCATAAAGCATGCAGATCATCATATAAAATCTTAGATGGGTTTTAGGAATATTTTTTTGATTATATGGGTTGACATTTGGCTTAGGAGGTAAAAGTTTTAAATTAATTAGCACAAGAAGATTCATGTTTTCTAAGAGTGGAATAGCTAGTTGACAAAATCATTCATGTTCAAGAACTCTAAAGGACAAAATGACAAAAATAAAACCTTGTCCTCCACTCTTGCATCCATCTTCCATAAGAGACCATAAAAATGGTAGGATTAGTTCATTGATGAGATGTGAATGATCCTATTTCCATTTTTTTTCTTTCTTGAATAAGAGGAGTTACAATGTAATATCTACATTGATGTATTCTAGTAGTGATTCATCTCCTCTCTTGTCTAATATTTCATATAAAAAGGGGTACAAATGCCTTATTTTGGAATCCCCCTATTGGGCATAGAAAAAATCTACTTATTTATAGACTTGTAATGTTTTCTTAAGTCATTTTGATTAATAAAGACTGGCTTTTGTCTTCTCTATTCTTGTATCTTATGTGATTCTTATGTTTTTTTGATCTACTTTTATGGTGTCTAGTGTTTTCCCTTTTGTATGCTCATTTAGCTTCACCTTAGTACAAGTATTCAAGTATTTTTTAGGTCATATGTTATGTTATAGATGGTTATTCAAATTATTAGCTATGGAATCTCATTAATTATGTCTTGTGTAGGACCTTTTATCTACTCCCTTTAGTTCTAACATAGGCCACCACCTTCATATGAAAAATACATCTAAAATATGTCAATTTTGGAGATTCTATAGGATAAACTTAAATATTTCATATTTTCTATTATGTTTTCCCAAGCAAGTGGAGGAGATTCTAAATCTTGGTGAATCACCCCATTTTTAAAATTCTATCTTTATTCTCTCTCTCTTTTCTTGAATAAAGTTTTAGTGTATATTAGATAAAAAAATTTAGTATAGGTTTTAGGACATTAATATAATCCTAAATCAGGTGCACTATGGTTTAAAAGGATATTTCCTTATCCATAGATTTAATCTAATAATAGATCACCCACACCTAGGAGTGTTTCCATTGTATCAATTGAAATAGGACTTAGGCCTTGATAGGGTGCATTTCAATGTGACAACATTTTCTGGCATGCTTGGTGAGATAACTACTTTAGAGGATTGAAGACTTTGCTAACAATTTAGTGTATTTCTTAGAAATTTGTATTTAGTGCACACATATATTAATCACTTGTCAACTTTTAAAGGCATTTAGAAGATCCTAGTTTCAAATTAGTAACTGGTATTTATGTAAAAGTAACATCAATGGCATATTATAAAGGCAAAGAGGCTAATTTTTTTGAGTTATCATTAGATTCACCTATAAGGAAGAGCTTTCCAAGTTATTATTAATATTATAGACCTATTTATGCTACCAATTCTCCCCATAATAACTTAATATCATCTCAAATCTCTCATTTGGAAGCCCAAAAGAACTAATTCTTTGTAACCTTCAATGGTGACATCTTATTGGCTCTCCAATAGTAAGATGACATCCTTTTTTCACATCTAAAGATAATCCTATCCTTTACTAGTGATAACTCCATAAAACTTATTGAACACATCCAAGATGTTATAAACATCTATTCAATTCACCATATCACCCAAGACAATGTAGTTGTGAGGCTTCTAGGTACATTATTGAAGGGGAGAGATCTCAAATGGTATAAAGGTCTAGAACTAGGTTTAATCTATTAGGAATATAGAACATAGAGCAATATTAATGAATTAAAGATAGAAATAAAATGAAAAAATCACAACATCATAGATACATAAATTTAACGTGGTTCACCCAATATGGGTTACATACACATAAAAATAGCCAGTTCTTATTATTCAATCCAAAAATTGAAGGGAAAAACCTAAAATAAAACCATTACAATATCCTCTTCACTTGCATCCCTTATGTTTCCATAATTATAATGCTCTTATATCAATGGGTTACATATTAGGGAAAAAAATGTACAAACATAATTTCTACCATTAGATCTGCAACCTAGTAGTGAACTGTCTAGATTTACTATAAAATTACAATATTTTATAATTCATTTTGAATTAAATTTTGCTTTAGGGGTGCTTCCTCTAAACCCCTATGAGGGGTAATTCCAAGTAGGTCATCACCCCCCCAGACCCCAAGGTGACCATAGTGGGGAGGCATTACCCCCCACCCACACCCCTATCAAGAATTAAACATTATAATAAGATCAAGATCCAGCATCCAACATCCAACATAATCCATAATTAAGATGAGTTTGGATAAAAGTTGTGCCAACAGTTCAAGGATAAGAGTGACCACCATTCACTTATGGAGAAATTAGCCACCATAAAGAGAGATCCACATGAGTATATGGTGAAATTAAATTTAAAATTACAAAATACTTTGGATAAAATCCCATAGTTGGTTAAAGCTACCCCTAATACTTCTTTTTGGTATTGCTTGAAATCATTAAATAGTGATATAACAATGATGATTCGGTCCATGAGGGGTATAACTCTACCTGATGCATATGATATTTCCATTAGGGATGAAAATTACTTCATAAAAATTGGAAAAATTACCCCAAGGCCTTCCTTGCCACTTTTTCCATAATTATACCCATGTACACAAGCTACACAACCTACACTTTCATCTATTCCTATGCCAATAAACCAAGTATCTTATCAAGGGACAAATCCTCCTAATGAACTACATGAGGTAAAATCATTATTTCAAAGCTTTGATAATAAATTGGTTTATTTTAAGAGGCAATAAGTATATAATTTCAACACTTACTAGACATACATTCATCCCTCCAACTTAATGGACAACCCTATCATGGAAATTCTTAAGCACATGATTAAATTACTCATGTTAGGCCTTATAATAATCACAACCCCAATGTTTCTAGTAACTCAAAATAAATTGTACCCATGAAAAACAATTTTGTGTAGGATTAAGAATGGTGATATCCTTGAAACCAACCTCATAATCAAACAAATTATGCAAATAGGGTACATAATCAGGCCTTGATGGTGCAAAGTATATCATGTTCTCAAGGGAAATCTAGTGAACTAGCTCCACAAGTTGAAGGAGAACATGAACCAAATTAATTACAAGGTGATTCCACTCTTGTGAATTGGAAATAAGGTGAATTTTATGGTATGAATCAAAATAAAAATCTAAGAAAATATGATACCCCTATAACATACAACACAACATTTAATAAAAGGGAAATGGAGGGAGATCCATGTTCCTCAATTGGTCAAGTTGCATCTCCACATGATTATCAAGTGGTTTCCAAGGGGAAAATATTTTTTGATCCACCTAAAAAATAAGAAAATTAGGTTGTTCAAATGGAAACTTAGCCTCAAATTAGTAAACATCAGAAAGAGGAGGTTATTGTTCCTAAAACCTATTCTATAAGAAGTGAGTTATAGCCTAAGAATTAGTTCCAATCCACTAAAGTTTAAGGTGAAAATAAATCTTCTAAGGTACAACTAAGATTTCATAGTGTTACATTCAAAATAATTGAGCAAATGAAGAAGATAAAAGTTATCATCACCATGTGGGAAACATTATCCATTATAGGACAAAAGGATTATTTGAAAGAAGCCTTGTCTAATCTTCAGATTTCAACTAGACCAACAAGGGAAGTAAAGTCAGTCCTTACTAGTTCACCTCAACCTAAGGAATAAAATTTAAGTTTAAGTGACAATTCCCATCCTTTCTACCTTCATCTAATCATAAGTGACTAATTAATCCATAATTTATGATTAACTTGGATGCAAGCAGTTTTTTGAAGCATAAGGAAGTTGTTGATAAACCAAGCTTGAATTATGAACTAAACACTTATGGATCATTACAATTAAATGGTATAACAACCAAAATATTTTGTTTGATTAAGGGATTGAGTCTTACTCTGCATGCATGTCCTAGTTTATCAATATCTCAAGATGTTTTCATTATAGATCTCCCATCTTACTATTCTATATGCCTATTTATATACTTCATAATTAATATTATGGGATACTTATCATCAAATTGGGTATCACTTGTTATTTAGGACAAGGTATGACACTAGATTCACTATCAAGTCTAAAAATTTTACCATATATCATATATGCCCAATATTTCCCATGTTAATTTCACAATTCTTGATTAATAAGAATATGTCCTAGATCATAAAATATTAACACCTTTTGAAGTCATACCTAATCTTTTAATTGATTAATGGGGAATTTAAAATCATGAATATGACCCCTAAAAGTTCATTGAAGAAAATTATTTAGGCACTTACATATTACATGAGGAAGATCATGCTCATCATGGGGATACTACACTAGTAAAAAGAGTTCGCAATTATTATTTTGGTGACTGGGATAAAGGTTATTATGAATTTGATCCATGTGATTATAAAGAATATGCAAGTTTAAGATCTTATTATATACATGAATAAATAACCTTCATACTAGCTCCCATTAATCCAAAAGAAAACCTTGATGAAGTGTGGAAATAGTGATTTGACCTCATTGAAGAGCTTCAATCTATCATGAAGTAAGATGAAGACATGAATGAGATTGTAACAAATGAAGATCAGTTTGACATGCTAAAGAAAACCATTATACCTAGTCATTTAGAGCTTGAAGAGGATCTTAGTGAAGCATAGAATCACTTTTCTTATATTATTAAAAAATTTAAGGCTTTTAGTAAGCTAATTAAACCTAAGGATTATCATGAGAATAGCAATAAACAACTATAAATCATACATCAATTTTATAGACCTAAATACATCACAAAAGATCAATGTCAACTTGTAAAATTAGAGGTAATATTAGTTTTACCAAGAAAACAAGTTATGAAATTAAATGATAAGGAGTTACCAAAGAGCTTTGTCAATATAGAGAGCATTCTTGACTCAGTTGAGTAGATGGAAATAAATAAAGTGAGGTTGGTGATCAAAAAGGGAGAGAATGGGATGATATCCATTTCCAAGGAATCATTCTAAAGAGACTATATGTCAAATAGTTATTCTAAAAATTAGATTTCACTTACCCCTATACACCATGTGATGATATGACTACATAAAGTAGGAAATATTTTAGTGGGTTTTGCTTTGATCCAAGCTGAGTGAGTCATTTTTAGAGACTTTGTACATAATAGTGTATTGTTTTATTATTCCTCTAAGTTTTTTTTTACATGTTGTTATTTTTATTACTTCTTTGTTTTCTATTGTGGAGGTATTTTCAATCTTCCTAAGGCTAGTCCAAAAAAGAGTCACTTTTAGATTTAGTTCTTTCTTAAGTCCATGCCTAATGGATTTAATAAGGTAATTGGTCTGAGTGTTTAGGTATGAAAATACCCCTTTGAAGTCACCAAAATGTTGGTTATTTTATCTAACCTTGGTCTATTATACACTACACACTTGGAGAGGGGTATTATCTACAAAAAATAGTTCAGCGTGATTTCTTTTTCACCTTCATAATGACTATTTTAGCCTAGAATCAGGTATCCCTAATATTTTTTATGATTCATAAGTAGATTGTTCTTAATTTTTTGTAATCAAGGACCCTGAATGAGGTCTTAAGTTAATGATTGGCATTGCAAAGATCCTAGTTTCATAGTTTTCAATGTATGTATAAATTTAACATCTTGTATACAATCATACCAATATTTTTAAGGTTCATTCCATGGTTAGTGTCTTACACGATTCATTATCAATTAAATTTTTCATAAGTGAAATGTACAAGGGTCATTGTCCATATCTTGAGAGTAAATACATCCAAAAAGAGCCTAACAATTTTTTTTATAATCATATTGTCTTGAAATGGTTAATTACGATATATAAATTAATAATAAGGTAAAAAAGGGTATTAAGAGGCATAATAATAAAATAAAAAAACTAAAATATTCTAAAAATTGATCATGAGGATATGAAGGGTCAAGATGTCATATTTGGGGCCATTAAAATATTTTAGGAAAGTGAAGTATTATTTAGGATTAAAAAGGTCATAAATTTAATTAAATACCCTCATCCAACTTCCCCATTTGTATAATTGGTCAAAATTACATTGAATTCATTTAGTTCCATCCATTTTATTCCATAATGGCATTATACTCTTTTAATGTGAAAAGAGTGAATCAAGAAATGACTAAACTGTTACTCATCCTCAAGCATGATCATGCAATTTTCATTATTGAGGCATATGTTTTTAGGTTTAATGAAGTTTTTTAACTTAGATTTTCACCCTTTGAGGAGATGGAAAATCACTCCTATGAAAGTGGCATAATGGAAACACCTCTAGGCTTGTGGGTAGCCTATGGATGAGATAAATCTCTAGATAAGGCTAGCTCCATTGATATACCACTTTGGATTGCAACTACTCTTAACCTTGGGGGGTGAAAAGGGAGAGAAATACCTAAAAAAACTATCCTAAGGGAAGTGATACACCAAATATATTTATGACTTCCAACCATATACATGTTAAACTTGAAATCAAAGGACAAACTAAACATGCACTTCTCCAATCTTCATCTTCTCACATCAATGTTACATTGTGAGTTTATAGATGAATGTGCAAAGTTAGGAAGAATATAAAAGAGGCCTATGAGGGAATTAAAGAATATACTAAATCACTCAATCCATGAAATTTCCTATAAAACTTCACATGCCCTATAAGAAGAAGCTTTCCAGTTGTAAATAGAATGAACAAATGAACTAGCATGCTAAGGAATCCATAGTCTTCACTTATGGAAAATCAAAAATTATAAATAAAAACACTAATAAGAGTCATGTAGGAGGTAAAAATAAGTATTATTATTGATCAAAAGGTATATAAATGATTAGGTCTTCACCATACTTAGGTGGATCATAGAATACAATCGCCAAAATGTCTAGTTCTTATAGAACTTGAGAGAGAGAGAGAGAGAGAGAGAGAGAGAGAGAGAGAGAGAGAGAGAGAGAGAGAGAGAGAGAGAGAGAGAGAGAGAGAGAGAGAGAGAGAGAGAGAGAGAGAGAGAGAGAGAGAATCCCAAGGGTCATAAGGAAACTTTTAATTATAAGAGAATAAGTTAATTTTGAATGATAAGAGGATATTGGATTATCCATGTAATTTCAATAATTCCAAGTGTCAATCCAAGTCATAAACTCTTGTAAAGTGGCATAAAACTCCTCATTTTGGCTTAAAAAATTTATCTGCATGATAATACTTGTTTTAATGACTTATAACTGATTATAAAAAAGTATTATGATTTTATTTAATTTTAAGGACATCAAAAATTCCACTCCATGCATTGGTTTTAGGCTTGGTCATCTAGAATCATCCCAAAATGAGCTATCATAATCTGATGATAAGAAAACTCTCTTTTCATGCACCCTACACACTTGACTTCAAAAATGGCATAATTTTATCATGAAAATATTTGTGAGGTGATTTATTAAAATTTTAAATACTTATATGTAATTATATGCATCAATCATGCTTTAAAATTAGCTTACATAAAGCTTTCCACCCTTCTCACTAGTTTGTCTACTAGGCTAGTTTTGACTGGCTGAGTTTAATCACCTAGTTTGGACACTTATATGTTTATTAATGGTATTAAATTAACATATGTAGTTAAATAAAGTGTAAATATTCCCTTTAAACTTTATTTCATCTTTAGAATATTCATGTAGCCTACACAACACAAAAAATGATCAAAAATACCCTATTTTACACCCCATTTGTACAAATTTGTACAAATAATTCACATGTGAATGAGATTAATTGATTAATATTAAATTTATAATAGGTTTAATGGCCAAAATATTACATTATAATGCTTCTCCAACTTCATTTCTCCAATTAGGTCACTAGGAAGGGTTTTAGGCCTATCTAACCTCTTAAGGTTTGTTCATAAAACTATGACATCCAAATTGTAGAAAAAATCCACATATTTGATGTTAAATTACCTTAATAACTTTTAAAAAATCCTTTTTCACCCACACAAATCCTCCAATAAGATATGAGTATCACAACCTAACCTATCGAGCTTGTTTTCTTGTTTCCTGCATGCCTGAGTTGCTTTCGGACCCAAAAAGTGGTTTATTTTGGTTTTATTTTCCTTAAAATGGATTTATCACATATTAATTTACTCCATGGAAATTTTTAAATAGTTTTTTAAATCTCACTTAAGTTTATAATTATGAGTGACCCCTCATTTGGCCGTAGGTTTGCACCTTGTTCAATAGGCTTGCCTATAACTTTTGATGTTTTGACCATCAAAATGAGATTAATTTCATTAAAAAGATAAAAATACTAAAATATTATATCAAAGGAATATAAAAATGGATTAAAATTCTCCTCCAAGGTTTCAAATGGAAACAACCTTCCATTTGGCCTCTAGGCCTTAATTATGTTTGATAGGTCTATTTGCAAACTCAGATATCTAGACCATCTTACATAGTCCCCTACTCCTATGAGGTGTTTTATAAGTTTTAATAGGTTCAATATATATTTTCATACCTTTCAACTATGTTCCCTTATCCATTAGTATATCATTTATGCCTCACTAACCAAAATCTTGATAGTTTTGTATAAGGGGAAGTACACCCTGTTTAAGACAAAACAAGGGATACGTCCCCTATTTCATAATTCAAAATAAGGATTGTATATGAATCCTCAAGTTTAAAACATGTTATATGAATTTTTTTTTCCCTTGGTCTTATGTATAGACCCTTCAAAGTGTGAAAGTTTGAGACAAACCTGTTAGGGAAACTGGACTATGTAGGGTTTCATTAAATGAACTATATGGTGTATTTTTAGAAATTTCTCCCTATTATATATTAACTCATGATATATTTAAGAAATAATTATATTCATGATAAAGGTGTTTGATCTGTAAAATCACTTTAACCTGCATTAGTCTCTCTTCATAATTTACAAGCCAAGATTGAGTGTGCCACATTATTGATTGTGACTTGTTTCCTAAGAACAATACACCTGCAGGTGTATATGCATGCCTTAGACTTGAATATAAGTTGAAAGACCTTATACGATCCCTTTAAGTTCATATGGTGTTTTCAAGACTCACTTTCCTCATTTTTATCACTATATTCTCCTCAAGAACTTAGTTTACTTGCTCCCTACCTGCTCAGTCAACATAGTTAACTATGTTGAGGAAAATGGGACCTTGCAGGTGCTGATTTGCATTGGTCATGAGTCCTATGATAAAATTAAAATATCCTTTAACATTGTTTTAAAATATTTAATTCACAAAACTTGGATAGATAATCACTTTGGAGGTTGAAAAGCTCACTAATACCAATCATAGGTAAATGACTATATAGTCTACCTAGTATACTCCTATAGGTTTACTTTTCATGAGTCAAGCATGAAACACTATATAAGGGATCATTAAGAGTTATTTGGAGTTACTTTGAACATAATTAGAATTAATTGGTTTCACCATACCTAATCCAAGTCCATCCTTTTGGACATTTACCCTTTTCATAGTTTGCCTTAGTCAATAGGTAATGGTTGTAGGTGACTTTTACCTTGGAAGGGGTACTAATAGGTGCCAAGATACTCAATCATTACATACCAACTTCCTCTAATGGTTCCTTTTATATTATACATATTTTTTTCCACCATAAAATCCATTTCAACATTAAGTCATGGATTGGAAATATGACATTGGGTAAAGAGTCAATTTTGGGAGATAAAACTGGTAGATTTGACTAATGAGTTTTAATGAACAAATGCCATATTAGAACCCATTAAAAACTAGCTTCTGTTACTCATTTAGCCTCCAATTTTGGTAGATATATTTTATATGAAAGGTAATATAGGATTGACCTAGAAATATACCTTGGAATACCTTGAAAGCATATTCTAAGATATTCACAAGAAGTCCCTTGACCTCTATTTTACTATTTTAGGGAAAGCTTCCCTAAACTTAATCTTTTGTATTCAAATATGATTTCACACTTCCTCTTTCCATTTAGACACCTTATATGAGCTTGTCATGTCCTAAAGACCATAAAAAAACCTTAATTAGGTGTCCAATTATTTCATCTTCTCCATGAAATAATTTTAGTAACCTACTCAGCCACTTATAGGTGGATGCTTTGGTACACCAATAGTGAGCTAGATATGAATAATATGGAACTTTATATGAAATTGAAATTTATATGATTACATATATAATAAAAATTTAGATAAATAAATACTAATAGGTTGGAAAATATTTTTTACCCTTTGACACCTCAATATGACATCAATAAGGCCCCATAAGTGTGCATTAGGATGTTGTGTATAGGCAGGGTATGGACTTCAGCAAGAACATGTTAGGGAAAACCTTCAAACCCACTAAAATGCATTTTTAAAACTTAGAATAGATGGTATAAATAAATAACACCCTAAAACCATATTTAATAAACCCTCTCCAACATGAAAATCACTTGCATATATGTGGAATAGAGTAATCAAGAGCATTAAATGACTGTTTTAGCAAGGTGGATGACCTTGTGATCACAATTGCACCTTACCCAAGAATATAAATCGAATTAGTAAAAATATTTATATATTGGGAAATTAAATTACCCTAATTATCATCCCATGAATAAGTTAATCAAGCTTATATAGGTGATTAAAAGTGAAGCTAAGCATGAAGTTGACAATGGATGAAAACAAACTTGCAAGGTATTCAAAAGATGACATGGTGAAAATAAAATATGTAAGGATGTGGTAATATTACTCTAATATATATTAAAAATCCTTTCCCAAATTCATGAGACCCTACAGGAGAAAACACTTAGCAAACACAAAAAACTTCAGCTGAGACTTCACATGGTGACACCTTTTCATAGCATGGACTAATTTTCTAATCCAAAAATTATGAAACATGAAAATAAGAATGGATAACATTTGAGAAGGAGTAAAAAATACTCTATAGCTAACATCACAAACTAGTTTCTATATATTTGACCAAAATAAAGCAAAACCTATAGGGTGCATGAAATAGCTACGAGAAAAGTATAGTCAACTTCATGAGGATGATTCATGAAACATAAGAAACCATTATTAAAAATATTTATATGTAAATAAATGTATCTAAGTGTGATATAACCTACCAATTTTTTTTTACTTGAAACATCTTCAACTGTTTATACTAAGTAAAAACCTAAAAGTCACTTCTATATGTCTAAGAAACTAAGAAAGGTGTAGAATAGTTTTGGAATCAAAATGGAATTTAAAAAGTGAAAAAAACATTTATATTAGTATTATTAAGGTCAAAATTACTTACATGATCTTATCCCACATGGCACACTTCCCCATGAGCCATAAAAGTGCCTTTTGTCCTTTTTTCAATGGGTTTTTACAATTTCAATTTGACAACCTAAAATATTCTAATGTAACTGACATCCATTATAGTTATAATGACTTATTGGACATTTTAAATTAAAATAAGACACCTAATAACCTTTTGAACCATGTCACTTACATGAATGACCCTTAAAATCACATAAAATGACCCAAATTGATAAATAAGCTAATGAAACTATCACTAAGGCTAAAAGTGAATTATATAACATAAAATAACATTTAATTCACCCCATGAAAATAAATTATACCCCCTAAACCATCTATAAGTTAAGTTTTTACCTAGGGGTACCCCAATTTAACCTAAAAGTTAAATTTGGTCAACATGAAGAAAATATCAAAGTCAAACCTATAAAGTCAAGGTTTCACCATGGTTACAAATAATATATATTCAAATATGAAATTTAAATAATATTCTTTATTTTTATTAAGAGCTCCAAGGAAGAAATCACCATGATATTTACAGGGTTAAGGTCTCAAAATTATATGCAGGTTCTTCAATGAAGAGGAAACTAATTCATGGAATAAATAATAGGTTTTGGGTAAAGATCACAAAGAAACAATATTTTAGGAATTTTTAGGTCTATAAAATTAAATTTTTTGGCTTGTGTAAACATGATTGTAAGGGTTTGTGAATATTCATGCATGTAAATAGGATTAAAAACTTTCTTAAAACATATACAAGGTACACCAACCCATAGATGATTTATCACCAACTCAACCACCTAAAACATTTGATCACCTTTATAAACCATTTTGTCTCATACAATATATGATGATCTTATTCCTCAGCTCTTTTCTCACTTCTATCCCTCTCAAACTGGCCTTTAGTCTTCCTTGCTCAACTAGCCCTCTTCATGGATTGGTTAGGTCTTCTGATGTTGATCCTCATATGAAACACCTATGTTATATATTCATGACACTTATTTAATTTTTCACATGACCTAATTATACTCATAAATGATCTATGTCATTCTCTTATTCACTTTTCTCTTTTTTCTCACACACAAATAGGCCTAAACTACATGGTATTTATATAAGTCAATTATATCCTTCATAGTTAGAAAATATAATAGGTCTAATAATATTAAAATAAAATTCCTTAATCATTAGTAAATAAATACATTAGGTCATCCATAGCTTAGTTAATTCCCTTCTTCCTCTTTTCGGCTTTAAGGAGACCTAATAAGTCTTCTTAACAAAACATTACCCTTTAATCTTATTAAATCATATTAAAACACCTCACATAAAAGGAATACATCATATTCCACTATAATAGACATTATCCAACTTTAATTTATGTCTATAACACCTTTTATGTCCAACCACCATTTGAACCCCTTCTCAATACACTATTCATAAAAGGTCTCTGTATACATAAAAAATCTATCTTGAAAAACTATGGAATATGATTAATTTTTCCAAAAAGCTATGGAAAAAAATTACATATTAATAAATATCATCACATTAGGGTCATATCAAATTTCATCATATGCTTTAACTCAGGGTATATAAATTCAAACTCTTCTCTACAAGATGCTTACTTAGAACTACCTACTAACTTCAAAATAGAGTCAAGGAAACATGAGCTTCTGACACCTAATTATATGAATTCAAGGGATTTAAATGAATGAAAAATATATTATAACATACTTAGATAAACCTATAGAAAACTTATCATAATATCTAATGGAAACTATTGGTCTTGCAGACCAATCTATTGATCTAGTCTCTCACAAACTTTACTCTACCAGATAAGTTATTTTGTCTTCACTGTTCCAACCTCTTACATTGAATTCAAAGATTATTAAAATCATGTATAGATAATTTAATTCCAAAATAACATCATCATATACTTTAATTCATCAATCTTATATGAAAACACATCAGGAATCATCTTCTCACTTTTACTTTATTTTTTTACTATCTGCACCATTAAGTCTATTAGCGACTGACCAACTTGGATCACCAAATTTTCAAGCTTTAGATATGGAACCTATCTATTAATCTTCATAGAACATATATACAAGTATCACACTTTTGCCTTCATCTATTTAGTAACTTTGACTCGGTCAACCCTATCTACTACAATAGATCTCCTAAAAATAAGCACTTTCCTATAGGGTCTATTTACTCATCTATGAAACCAATCACACCTAGAGGTGCATAGAAAAGTTTATTATAACCTAAAATCACTTAAATATCCATACCAACATGTTTTGAGATCTTTATAACATTATCTTTAACATCAAGTCATCATTATAGTTCTTTAAGGGTTTAGACCAACTTCCAATCTTAACGATCTAACATAAATTTTAGCTCCTCTTTCCATAAACCAATGATTTTAAATTTGACATAGGACCCTTAATTATCAAACATAAATAAATTATATTATCATGCACATTCTAAACATGCCAATAATCACTTGAAAAACCTTCTCAAGTAGACAACTCTTCCTTATGTGCACTCAAGAAACCTTGAAACACTTTTTCAAGCCTTTTTTATAAGTCATGACTTGAAACTTTATGCACATACTTAGAAAAACTTGAATCACGTCTATCCATGTTTACCTTCTCACCTATTTCATGTAATTTATCCTCATACCCCATCTAGCCACCATCTACCTTTTTTACTTTTAGGCCTTGACCTACAAGTCACATTAGGTCTTGAAGCTGACCTTCTAGCCATCTTGTAGGCTTTACCTTAAAACTCTTCTATGTTATAATACCTCTTATTTATTCTCATGTAACCTAATACACTCACTCTCCTTTATAGATTCAATAAATCATCTTCAGATCTTTTTACAAATATTTAGATCTTGACTAGGGATCTTCATAGCTACATAGATCTTTGGATCTAACCTTATAATAATTTTCAAATCCCTCAACACCTTATGTACAAACTCAAATAACCTATCTCATACTCAAACACTATCAAGTATTGTTTGTATCATTCTCATCTTTATATCTCATTCAGAGAATTCTCATCATTCGAATTGTTTAGATAGATCTTTAGATCAAATAACTTCTTTTTTAGAGATCACTCATTTCATCATGATACCTACACATACCATCTCACAAGGTATAAAAGAATCATTATAATATGCTTGATAGTTTCCATACTGACCTATACGTACTCAGTTATCTGAATGATATTACTAACATTCTTTAAAAGGTACTCTCACTTCACTATTCTTCATAAAACCACAACACTCACTATGATGGCATAATAACTCATCATGAATATAAATCAAATCTTACTTAAACATGTACCTTCACAATATTATTTGACATAAATGAAAACATTAATACCAAAACTCAACAATCAATGACAATGCTAAAAAATCTCCACCTTTATTAATGATAATGTTCAATAATTTCCCCCTTTGTCATTGATGGCAAACACACTTATAAAATTGTGTCAACCACTCTTGATGGTAATAATTACTTAGACCTATTTCTTGCCTTTTCTCACTATTTCTTATCTTGCCTTTTACTTCTCCCATTCTGATCTTTCTCCCTCTTTAACATTGATGACAAAGCTCTTCTACAACTATCATCTCTTTCAGAATGAGCTCATATCATAATACCACTTAAACACATATCAATCTTAGTTAACAACGTGAATATATACCCCTAAAACCAAACATACAAATAGCTAAAATCAAGTGTCACCTATAACTACTGAAATCATACTTTCTCCTTTTGAACTGATATTATCTCTCAAAGAGACTAGATGACACACAATCTTTAGAAACCATGGCAACCACTTAAGACAACCATTATTAGAAAATTCTTTCAATTAGGTCACTCTCCTAGCTAATACATTAGAAGATCAAAAAAATAGAGTGTATTAAGCATGTCAGACACTATCTGTGCTTACCTCCATGCATATCAAAAAGCAATCACTTTCTTGATAAAGAACTCAGAGCTACCAAGCTCCCCCTTAGACCAATCATATCATTTTGGAAATAACTAGAAACTTAGATCACTTACCTTCCTTGATATGATTGAATTAGATCAAACTCTTGACCACATACAAGGCTATCCTATTCTTGACACCAACTCTAAAGTTAGGGTCTCCCCCTTTGTCTTCACATATCAGGCTCAATTACTCATACAAATAGATATCAAAAGCTTACTTCTTATATACCAATGTTTTGTACTTTGAATTTAGATCTATCAACAAAATAATGGATAATATCCATCTTAATCTCATTACCTACAACATAAAAAACCTATAATTTTCTAAAAAAGAAACCTTATTTGACAATAGCCTCATGCTTATGTTGATATAATAATGTCTCCATGAAGCTCAATGGATCCACCCATTTTCATAGGGCACTAAAACAATATAAACTTAGGAGATTCCCATATTTCCATAATTTCACAAGATTGAACATCCTTCACCTTCCTTTTAGGTTTGATTGACACTATAGGCTTGATCTCATCATCAACCATTTAATCATCAATATGAGCTAACAATAGACATTACTTACTTGATTTATCACTTGAGACATGATCTGTCTCAGTAAGCAATCCACTTGAGCTTATAGACTAATCATGACATACTGCTACTACCTTTGGATTCCATACATTCATTTTCCTTTTTTCTTACAATATAGTATCTTAACTTCCTATTTTGACTTGATGACTTTCTATCTTTATTAGGATAAAATCTTGAAATGTGCCATATATTATGATAACTATAATAGACCAGTTATACATACCATTTGACTAATGTGAATTATGACTCCTTCTATAGTTCCATGAGTACTCAGTCTTGAAGGGTTCTCTACATTCTCTTGCTTTATGACCAAACTAGCTACATATAAAATAATAACCATTGAAATAACTAACATACCTTATAGCATTGGGCTATTTGAAACATATTTCATGTTGACCTTTTTATCTTCAATAGTCTTCTCCTTGACTTGAGATGCCTTATTTTGGTATTCTTTGAATCCAAGACCTATCTTGTCACTTGTAGACTTTTGACTACTCAAGATATCATCTAGAGCCTCATTAATCTTTTCAAAATTCAAAAATCTCTTCACCTTGCTAGATGATTGATCCAATTCAAATTTTAAGGATTCTAATTCAATTTCATACCTAATACATTCTTCCTTTTTATTATTTAGGATTGAATTGAATATCTCCATTTATACCTAATAATCTCATCATACTCTTTAGAAGTGTTGCTCAACCTTTCCTCAAACAATCTAATCTATTCCTCATAATCCTTAACTAATGACCTTAGTTTATGTTTCTTTCTTCTTTGAAACTTCAACTCCTCTAGAGCACTTACCATCTCTACCTCAATATTTACTTTGGATTCTCATTATTCACTATCATAGTATACTTATTCATCTAATTGTACATCAACCATAAGGCCTTTCCCATTTAAACAACCCTCATTATTTGATTCTATGCCTAAGATAAGGTTTCACTATCATCATTTTCTGTTTCATTATTGCCATCATCACTATCAAATGTTCTTGAATCACTTACATTAGATGAGTTATCTTATTTGGTATAAAAACTCTTCTTATTTTTGAATGACCCTTTCCTACATTCATTCTTATTAAAATTTATCTTGTTCTTGTTATACTTATAGGCCTTTCTATAATCTTTATGATGTTCATCATGTTCTTCATTACGCTCAGACTTATCCTTACTAGGACACTTGGTTGTAAAGTGAATAATCTTGCTATAGTTGAAACAATTGAATGGTAACTTACCCTTGTACTTACTTGAGGCAAATATTAAATTCCTAAGAAACATAGCTATGAGTTCATCATCATCAATATTTTAACATACCTCATCCTTAACCTTATTTAACTTTAACTTCTTTTCAACTTTTAAAGTTACTTCCTTATTGGGTCTTCCTTCATTATTTATCATCTCATAAGTAGTAAAGATGCCATAATCACATCCATCTCTAACTTGTAAAAATCTTGCATCTCTTCTACTACAAACACCTTAGAGTCAAACTTATAAGTTAGTGATCTCAAAACCTTTTGGACAACATTAAACTCTTTCACTTCTTCTCCCAATCCTCTAATGATATTGATAACTTCATCAATCCTCAATAAGTAGGATATAATGGTTTCATCTTCATTCATTTTTAGGATTTCAAACTATCTTCTATGGTTTTGTAACTTAGCCAACTTCACCTTGGTTTCTTCTTCATATATGGTCTTCAATTTGTCCCATGCTTATTTTTTTGTTAAACAATGCATTACCTTTACAATACTTACCTGTGATAGGCCACACAGAATGTCATTCATTGCCTTAGATTTATTTGCACTAGTATTATTACTTGCCACATCTGTTGGTGTAATAGGAGGTGAAATATAACCATCTATAACTAACTTCTAAATATCATGCCCTTGTGACATTAGATATATCTTCATTTTGACATTCCAAAATACATAGTTAGATCCTTTGAAAAATAAAACCTTACTAGTAGAGAAACCACCTTGAGCTTGTTGACTTGTCATCCTTGCTTCTTAGGATCTCCTTTATGTTTTTATACCTACTTAAAAGGACTAATATCTAATACCAATTATTGGAATAAAAATGAATGAGAGTGGGGGGGTTTGAATCAGTATTTAAAACTTTTCATTCAATTCCATTTAAACATACAGGAATTATTATGATAAGCATGTATATATTATAAAACATAAACATCAAATCATAAGAGCATGAAACACATCACCATAACATATACATGGTAAAACATTAAATGGAATAAATCCCACTGATTAAGCAAATGGAATATAGTCCTATAAGACAAACAATAATCTTTAGGAAGTACCCACTTGCAAGGAGGCACCAAATCTGTAGATGACTTAGCAACAAATAAACTTCATAAAACACTTTATCAACTTAATAAACACTTATTTATAATAAAACTTATGATTATACTCTTCCTCAACTCTTTACTCATTTTTATCCCTCTCAAACTAGCCCTTAGCCTTCTTCACTCAACTAGCCCTCTTCATGGCTTGGTTAGGTCTTATGACCTTGATATTCATATGAATAACCTCTCTTAGATATTAATTAAACTTATATTATGGTTTTCATGACCTATTTTGTTTTTCAAAAATGATATATATCATTCACTTTTTCACTTTTCTCTCTTTTCTCACACACAAATATGCCTAAATTGCCTAGTATTTATATAAGTCACTTGATCATATCCTTATTATTCATCCATAAATTATTAACTTATTAGTTTTGAAATATAATATTTATTATAATATTATAATAATATTCCATAATCATTAATCAATTAATAAATTATGTTAGACATATCTTAATTAGCCCTTACTCCTCTTTTAGGCTTTAAAGAGACCTAATAAGTATTCTTAACAACACATTACCATTTGATATTATTGAATCATATTTAAAAACCTAAAATGGAAGGAATACATCATATTCCAATCCAATATAAATTATCAAACTTTAATTAGGTCCAACCACCATTTTAACCCCTTCTCAAAATAATATTCATAAAAGGTTTATACATACACAAAAAACATGTCTTGAACAACTAAGGCATACACTCAATTTTTCCAAACAACTATGTAGAAAAATTAAATATTAATAAACATCATGAATTTAGGGTAATATAAAAATTCATAAAATTCTTCAAATTATGGTATACATATTCAAACTCTTCTCTGTAAGATGATCACTCAGAACTGCCAACTAACTTCAAAACATAGTCAAGGAAACATGAACTTTTGACACCTAATTATATGCATTAAATGGATTTATATGCATGAAAAATATATTATAACATCATAAATTAAATTTAAATCTAACATATAATAATATATAGTGGAAACTATTGGTCATGCAAACCAATTTATTGATCTACTCTCTCATACACTCCACTCAGCCATATTAACTATTCTAGCTTAAATGTTCCAACCTCTTACACTAACTTCCAACATTTTGAAAATCATGGATAGATAATAAAAGTTCAAAAAAAAAATCATACACTTCAATCCATCATTCTTATATTAAAACACATCAAGAATCATCTTCTCACCTATGTCTGATTTTATTACTGTATACACCATTAAGTTTGTTAGTGACTAGACAACTTAGATCACCAAGTTTGCACACCTGAGATCTAAAACCTATATATAAAACTTCATGGACCAAAAATAAAATTCTCACACTTATAAATTAATTTATTTATAAAATTTTACTTGGTAAAATTTGTTTGCTACAACAAATCTTAAAAAAAATAATCACTTTCTTGTAGGGTTTATTTACTCATTGGAGAAACCAATAACACTTGGAGGTGCCTAGGAAAATTAATTAAAACCTAAAATCACTTAACTATCCATATGAAAATTTTATAATATCTTTATAATAAAATCTTCAACAACAGGTCATCATTATGGTTATTTAAGGGTTTAGACCAACTTCGAGTCTTAATGATCATTCATAAAGTGTAGTTCCTCTTTCTAGAAACCAATGCTTGGAAATTTTAGCTAGGACCCTTCCTTATCAACCATGAACATCTTATATTCTCATGTATACATTTCATATGCCAAGGAGTACTTGAAAAACCTTCTCAAGTAGACAACTCTTCATTATGTGCACTTGAGAAACCTTAAAACACTTTTTTAAGCCTTTTTTGTAAGTCATGGCTTGAAACTTTATGCACATACTTATAACAACTTGAATCACCTTTATCAATGTTTACCTACTCACCCATGTCACGGAAACTAATCTTAATACCCCATCTAACTACCATATATCTTTTTTCTTTCTAGGCCTTGACCTGCAAGTCACATTAGGTCTTGGAGATAACATTATAGCCATCTTGTAGGCTTTAACTTGAAAATCTATTGTGTTCCAATGACTCTTGTGTATTTTTAAGAAAACTCATACACACACCCTTCTTTAGAGCTTCATCAAATCATCTTCAAAGATTCTTACATATATCTAGAGCTCAACTAAGGATCTTTATAGTTATATACATAGATCTTAGAGCTAACCTTATAATCATTTTAAAATCCCTTGACACCTTATGTATAAACTCAAACAACCTCTCTCATTCTCAAACACTATGAAGTATTCTTAAAATAGTTATCATCTTCATATCTCATTCAAATCATTCTCATCTTTAGAGATGATTATACAAATCTTTAGAGCATATAATTTCTTCTTTATAGCTCACTTATTTCATCATACTACCTACACATACCATCTCACAAGGTCTATAAAAGTAATTATAATATACTTGACACCTTCCATAATGACTTGTACTTACATAATTATCTCAATGATATTAATAACATTCTTCAAATAGTACTCTCACTTCACTACTTTTTATACAGGAACAACACTCACTATGTTGGAATAAGAACTCATCATACATATACCTCAAAGCTTACTTGAATATGTAGCTTCAAAATATCCTTTTACATTACAAAATTAATACCAAAACTCAATAATAAATGACAATGCTCAAGAATCTCCCCCTTAATCAATGATAATGATCAACATTTTTTGGAGGTAGTGAAGGAGAAATAGGGCTATGAATAATCACAAACAAGCCCAAAATAACCTATATATAGCCTGTGAGGGACATGATTAAGGATTTTTGTGCACTCCTAATGCATGGAAAATAATGGGTGGTGGAAGATGTCATGAAACATGAAACACATAATTTCAAGTCATCAATCTTGATCAAGGGGCTCATAAACATGTTATACGGCCAAAATATTGCAAGTAGCCCCAAAACCCTATAAACTCATGAATCTACTTTTTAATGTTTTGGAGCTTTCTCGAGTAGAATATATGAAGTTTTAAAGTCCTCTAAGGATGTAAGTATTATTATAGAATACTCAAATATTTAAAGAGTTGTAAAGAATAAAATATGGGGTTTTTGCTACTAAAACTTGAGTTGTTGGTCTACAACAAGAAGGGACCAAATTTTTAAAATAAAAACCATGATTATAACCATATAATATAGGTTTTAATGGTTTTTGTACCATTAAGTATACCCATGAGTCCTTGGATAGGTTTTACAAGCCTTCTATATTGTATGATGTCTCCACAAGAAAGTTTTGGCATGTTTCAAATACGTGCAGGTATGTTATGTAGTATAAAGGATTAATGGTGCTCAACCCCATTTATAAAACACTACTAAATATATATCAAAGTCTTTAGGAGGTATATCAAGGATATAGAAGCAAAATATACAAATTTTAAGTATTTGTTTCAAGATTCGTATGTGTAATATTGTAGCTAAGTTGCATGATTCAACATAATCCTAAAGGATTGATAATATATTATAGACCTTCAATAAGTCAAAAGGGACCAATTAAAAAAATTTATAGTATCAAAATTATTTCCATTGAAAATAAGACCTTTAACTTAAAATAGTATACCTTTAGTTCTATAGACTATATGGGTGGTTTGAAACTTGTAAAAAGTCTTTTAGATGTCTCAAGAAGGCTATAGCCCTGTGAAATGATTTTAAGGTACAAAATTAAATTTATAATGATTTTTTATCTTGAAACATGGATTGAGGATATTTTTTATGTATCCATCCCTTTAATAAAGTAATGATGATATCAAACTTGAAGGCCAAAATGCTTTAAAACATGAATTTACATGCAAAGTTGATGGGTATAATGTTGTTTTATAACATTACCAATAATGTCATGATGATGTCATGAAGATATGTAGGTGATTGGATAAAGTGCCATGATAGTCTATATGACAATGAAAAAGTGTGCAATGTGCTTGTCCTAGTATGCTTAAAGTATGCTTGGTTGATATTCTATTTTGGAATGGTTAGAAATGTTCAAGGATGAGTATGGAGTATTGCGCATGTGAAAAAGGTCCCTAAGATGTTTTATAATATTTTATTTATTGTTTAAATGCATGGATTTCATCTGGTTGATCATTGTTATCATCTATACATTCTATGTCTAGTGGTAAAAAATTTGAGTAGGCAATTTGATGATGTCACCATTGCCACATGTGGATGAGTCAGGGGAGTTGTTCATATGGTTTTGATCACATTAGTCCCTAGTTTATATGAACTAAATCTTAGGTAATTTACCTAAATGTATTCAAATATATGTGGGTGCAAATTTGGGTTCTCAGTTATTTTGATAGTGTTTTCTATGTTCAAATAGAGCCAAGTAAGCATGGTGATGATGTCAGCATTCACATGCATGTAAGTTTTAGGAGGAAATGGTCACATTGGTTTGTTTAGTATTATTATAGTTATTATGCACTAAAACTTAGGTCATGCACCTAGGTGAATCAAAATATATGTAAGTGCAAAGTTGGGATCCCAAGTATTTTGACAGTGTTTTCCCATAATCAAATTTGCATGAGGCAAGAAAGAGTTGAGTAAGCAGTTTGATGATGGAATATCTCACACATGTGGAAATTTTAGGAGAAGGTGATCATATCAATTTATTATATTTTTTACCTATTTGATTTATGATAGCTTTCAGTTCAAGTGACAAAGCAACAAAATATATACATGTTCAAAGTTGGCCTTCCAAACAAATAATTAACATAGTTGGCTCTGTGGTAGAAAAATCTAATTGAACATTTTAATGTCATTATATCTCACATGTGTGAGGGTTCAAAAATTATTTTATCACATGGTTGGATTATTATATGTGAAGATATCATATGGTCTAAATTTGAGATCATTCGAGTGAGTGAGGTAAAAGATATGACTGTGCAAAGTTGGCCTTCTAGGTCGATAAGCAAGGTCCCATACTTAGTCTATTTTGCATGATTTAAAAATTAGGACCAAATGAAGATCCAATTTTTCATAGGTGATCATATAATTTTTACGTAATGGTGAGAGTTTAGTGAGATGGTAAGAAGTGCATGATGTTTAATAGTTAAAGTACTCATAAGGCATGCAAGGCTACCAAGTATCATGATCACAATGGTTCTAAGTGAGATCAAATGGTGAGTGTTATAAGATAAAGACCTAACTGATCCATAGAAATTGTTAGATCACATTTATTCAAATTTTATAGATTATAAGAGATGAGGTCAACTATTAGATGTTTAATTGTGACCATTTACATTTAAATATTTGAATTTAATGAAGGGAATAACTAGTCTATGGTTTTTGGACCATATATTTTGATCAAGGAATAATTTAAAAATAAAAGTTTTATAAGACTCCAAATCACATATAAAAATATATATTTAGAGATCTGAAGGTGTGTACAATCATAATTTTGAAGGTTTAAAGTTAACTATGTTTTCGTGTATGTCCGTCAAGGGAACCAAGAAGGATGGTCAACCTTATGTTGATGTTGTTTCAATGTTTCATATTGTATTATCTATTGGAGAGGTTTATATAATCAAAAAGGATGATATATGTGCATTATAAAGGTTTGAACTATTTTATTTAGTATGAAACAAGGTTTAGAACTTGATTGTGTATTTATTCATAGTGACTGTGTGCATAGAATGTTGTTTGAGCAAATTGTACTTAAGTAGAAGGGTACTATGTTGGTTTTTAGCACTTAAAGGGGAACTATAGATCATATGGAATGGTTTCATGATTTTTTAAGTGGTTTTATTTTTTTCAATTAAGTGCCAAATGAAGTGAATGGGTTCACATGAGACCTATAAGGGCTATAAGGGCCTAATTTAAAGGTGTAGTTCCTTAAGGGTGACCCATAGATGCTATCGCTGACCTATGAAGATTGTTTTTGAGTTGTGTCTTCATGTGAGAGATTCATTAATGTATAATTCATGCCTAATGGATGACTAAGGTGTTTATTATCAAGTATGCTCTATAAATAATGAAATCAAAGATGGTGATTTTTAGATGTAAGTGAGAGACTTGGGAGAGATTTAAGAGAGGCTTGTATGTGTGAATTATGGATCAAAGAATGGTTAGAGTTCCCTATGGATGATTTGAAGAGTATAATAGATAGATGATTATTTATATGACTTATAGGTCATAATTTTGTTGGTAGAATAGTGCTCTTGCATTTTGAGTATGAGCAAAGGTGAAGATTGATAATCAAAGGTCCCTCATCAGGCATTAAAGACATCAGATCACATGTGGATGCATTCATAGGTGTTTTTTTTGTAGCTCGACATATAAGGTGGTTTTAACCTCATTATAAGGTAAAACTTGATAAAATTCTAATTTTTGTTGGAGTTTAGCTAAATAGGTGTTGTAGCACCTTTTAGGATTATAGTCTCAATAAATAGGGATTGTAATTCCTTAATCAATTTTAGCTAGTATAAATTGGTTCTTGTTATTATTGGATAGTATTAAAATCATAGGTTATAGTGGGTTTTCTCCCCCAAGATGGTTTCCCACATATCTCATGTGTTATGCGATTGATCTTGCATTGTCTCTCTTGCTCATTTCTGTGAATGATGTGCATGATTCATGAATGCTTATGGTAATTTATTAAGGAATTAAAAGGATTAAAATTAAAGTTGTATTTTCTAGGCTCATTGATTCACCCCCATATTAGTAATTGTACCTATAATAGTTGGTATCATAACAGGTCCTTTACGAAAGTCTTTATAGCTTAAAGGTGATCTAAGGTATAATATGGGTAGTCATCAAGGATGTTTCTCTATTAATCAAGCACTGTTGTTTAATGGATCCAATTATGCTTTTCAGAGTACAAGGATGAGGACATATATTATGTCCCTAGGATTTTTTATATGTCAATATGTTATGGATGGTTATGTTGCTCCTATTAATCCTCCATATAGTGTTGTAGATAAGAATTTGTTTGAGAATAATTCTAAGGAAATGAATGCTATCACTTGTGGTCTTTCAGAGACTGAATACACCAAGGTAATCCATTATAAATATGATAAAGAGATATGGGACAAAATTAAGATCATTTTTAAAGGAGATTTAAAGGTAAATCTTTCTAACTTGTAGACTCATAGAAGGCAATTTGAATGTCTTAAAATGAAGGAAGAAGATTCTGTGGCATCCTTTCTACAAAGAGTTGATAAGACTATGAACATCATCAAAGGTCTTGGAGAGAATCTTGAAGAGGATAATTTAGCCCAAAAGGTATTAACATATATATCCCTCAATTTTGATCCAAATGTATCTACTATAGAAGAAACTCATGATATTTCTCAGTTGAAGATGGATTAATTGCATAACACCCTTACTGCCTATGAGATGAGAGTAAATGATTTTATATCACCAAAGAAGGATGTATCATTCGAGATTAAAATGAAACCAAAGAAGAAGTTCCAAGGAAAGAAACCCAAGGAGGATGACATTTCTAATATTGATGAGGATGAATTAATTGTTTTGATTACTAGGAAATTAAACATAGGCTCAGGAAAGTATATGGGTAAACTACCCTTCAAATGTTTCAATTGTGGAGAGATAAGACATTTTGCATGTAATTTACCTCATAATAATGAGAAGAATGTTGATGAAGAACATGGTGAAGGCCAATATGAAGACAAGAAGACATATAAGAAGAAAGGATTCAAAAAGGATAATAATAATAAAAAGTCCTTCAAGAATAAGAAGAGTATCCCAAAGAAGATTGCAACTCATCAGATGAGAGTGAAGATAGTGACTGAAAATATGATCATGAAGATGATGGTTGTATTGAAGATGAATCTCTATTCATAGATGAGGAAGGTAGTTTCTCACATCACAAGGAGTCTAATTGGAGTGATTTAGATGATGATGAAGATGATGTGGGCTATGAGATTGTATTGATGAATGTTCTTAAAGAATTTAAGATTGATAAAAATATCAATAAGAATTTGAAATCTAAAATCAAGGATTATGAGGAAAAATTCATCTTATTTGAGGCAAGATTGGTTGAAGACTCTAGGGAGCATGAAGGTGATATCATGTTTCTTCATTATAATTTGAAATATATGTCTAAAATTCTAAGATCCAATGAAGAAAAATGCTTAGGGTATGATTCTAAAATTGTCTTTTAAAGTTAAGTTAAAAAATATATAAGCAAGGTCAAATCATATGTCAAGTTTGATAAAGGTTATAATGATCTGGATGATCTCTTAAAGATTCAAAAATAAGATAGTGACATATCTAGATTGGGTTTTAATGAAGAGCCTAAAGTTTATACTCAAGTTGATATGAATATCAATAAAATCTAGGTGGATCAGTCTTTGAAGATAAATGATCAAATAAGGAATGAAGGTGCTAGTAGAATGAAGTTAAATCAGATCAAAAAACCTAATGCCAGGAGGTATCCAATATTAAATGGTTATTAATACATGTGTAATAAATTTGGGCATAAAGATAAAGAATGCAAGAGACCTATTAAAAATGAGTTTTCATGGGACTATGATGGGGATCATCATTTAAAAGGGGTGAGAAAAATATAGTGCTTCAATTATCTTGATATGGAACACTTTGCAAACCATTTTCCACATAAGATTAGATAAGGTGAATCCTCTTCAAAAACGGGAGGTTGTTTTATTTGTCATGAAAAATGACACATTGTAAGTTTCTATCCAAACATGATAAGGCAAACTATGTTTCCATCGTAGAGTATGGTATGATACAATTGTGAACAAAGAGGCCACATTGCTAAATTCTATAAACAAGGCCATCAAGTCAAAATGAGTTCAATCAGGCTCCTAGAGTGGAAGGAAGAAGGAAAGTTAACACATCAAAGCCAAATGTGAAAAGTGTGAGTCATGATGAGATTATAGGTCCAAGTAATTTGTTTGCTATGGTGGAGAATGTTTCAAAAGTTGAAGAGTGCCAATGGCTCTCATTATTTGTTCATGCTGATAATGAAGAGATCAAGCTCAAGGAGAAGACCAAGATATTGGTTAAGGCTAGTTATAAGGTGTGTATAGATCTAAGTTAACATATTATTATTTCTATGCATGTATCAAGCAAAGAACATCAATTTTCTATGCCTAGTGATGAGATTCCAAACCAGAAGATGGATTCTTTAGATGAAAAGGTATGTCATGAATCTTTATTTTCTCCATGTATTGTCAATCCAGTTATAGAAGAATAGGAGAAAAATGTAGTGGTTGATAATGCTTAATTTATTAATCCTAAACATAAAAAGAAGAAATAAAAGTATCAAATGACCAAGGAGGAGAAGAAATATGAGGAGTTGTGGGAAAAATCTTAGTTTCACATTATTCTAGGACATTGTGAAGTGGGGCGTCTCTACCTATGATTTTTAGGATGCATATTTTATTATGGATAAGAAAGTTTATGTTCTCAAAATGATAATTCAAATAATATAAGGTCTTTGGTTAAGGGGGATCAATAAGGTCATGACCTTGCTCTAGATATTTATGAAAGAGCTATTATACAGGGTTAGAATAGGTATATCTAGATGGCATAATGAGATTAATGAAATATAAAGAATATTTTGATGCTCATAAAGATTTATACACTTCCTTGTGATGTAATTTAGGTGATTTTATGTTTTTAAGGAATGTTTTTTCCAATTGAATATTTTTGAGTGTTCTCAATTTTCTCAATTTTTGGCTTAAGAGTAAACAGGCCTAAAATGGGTTATAGATATTTTATGTTCCTAAAGGTATGGCAGCTCAATTGTTTGTCTAGAAGTGTGTGATGACTATCTATAGGTGAGAAATAAGTTTTAGAGGTTTGCATTGACTAGAAAGAGGTTTGTTAACTTTGTTTGTTTTGAAATTCTAAGGTTTTGTTCTATGCTATAAAAGTAGTTTGCCTTATGAGTTGATTTTTTATGATTATTTATAGGTTTAATACATCAAATTGGCTATCAAAATAAGATTCATAGAGATTTGGAGGTTTATTCTTCTCAATTTATTCAATTTTTTTTCAATATGGAAGGTTAATTGACTAGTAGGTTTGTGAAGGAAGTATGTTACATAGGATGAAATTGGTGATGAAAATTGGTTTGATTGAATGGGGCATATAATAGCACTCAATATATGAGCTTTTAGGTCTTGAAGATGTGTATATTAAAAATTGTGGGCTCTATGAGTTCTAGGAAGGGCTATAAGGAGGATAGATAAGCCTAGTTTAAAGATGAGTGATTTTTGCTTAGTTTTTCCAAAAGATCAAGGAATGAGTATTTAAAAGTGATGTATTAAGTTTTATTAGTTCATATTTCCTATTTTTTAAGTGGCATGAAGTTTTGTTGTTGGTCCTTGAGGTGGTTTGATATATAATGCTAAAAAGCATGTATGTTGGTTCTTCATGGTGTGTGGAGATCTAAAATTGCTCAAAAGGTAAAATGGATAATAAATATTAGGTTTAGTCCCTCTTAGATGCTTCTTGGTGAGTTCCATCTTATTATAGTGGTTTTTTGTGTTCTTTATTCATTTGTGGTAGTGTTTGGTTGAAAAGAGTGTTGGCATAGAGCAAGAGGAAGTTGTCAAGGAAAGCAGAAGTAAGATCAAGATATGGGGGAGTTTGTATCATATTTATAAGGTTTTACTCTCTTTTTTTATGGTATTTTCATGTTCTAAAGATCATATTTTTCCCACTTGTCATTGTGTCAAAGGGGGAGAAAGTTACTATTGTGAGAGTGCTTAAAAAGAGAAAAGGAAGGTGAGTTATATATTACTATATGATGTTGTTGAAATAAATGACAAAGGGGGAGATTATTGAAGAATTATAAATTATTCCATGATGATGTTATGAAGGTGTCCAAGTGAGTGGATGAATTTCCTTGATAGTCTATGTGAAAATGATAAAGTGTGTAATGTGTTTGTCCTAGTATGCTTGGTTGATCTTCTATTTTGGCATAGTTAGAGATGATTATAAAGTATTAATCCTATGAAAAATGTACCTAATATGTTTTATAAGATTTGAATGCTTGTGTGCATGAGTGGATTTTATTTGGTTGATCATTTTTCTCATCTAGACATTTTGGGTCTAGTGGCAAAAAATCTGAGTAGGTAGTTTAATGATGTCACCATTACCACATGTGGATGAGTCAGGGGGGTTTGGTCATATTTTGTGATTGAATTAGTCCCTAGTTACTATGTGATAAATATTAGGTCATGTACCTAAATGTAGTCAGGGATATGTGGCTAAAAATTTGGGCTCTCAGGGATTTTGATAGTGTTTTCTATGTTCAAATAGAGCCAAGTAAGCATGTTGATGATGTCAGAATTCACACCCTTAGAGGTTTTAGGAGGAAATGGTCACATGGGTTTGTTAAGTTTTTTTCCTAGTTCTTAAATATTAGGTCATGAACCTAAGAATTTAAAAATATATGCAAGTACAAATTTGGTATCCTATGCATTTTGATAGTGTTTTCCCATACTTAGCCAATTTGCATGAGGTAAGAAAGAGCTGAGTAAGCAATTTGATGGTGGAATATCTCTCACATGTGGATATTTAAATAGAAGTTGATAACATGGTTTTATTATTTTTTGTACCTAGTTTATTTTCTCTAACTTTCAGGTCAAGAACCAAAGTGTGACAAAAGATATGCATGTTCAAAGTTCACCATCTAGACAAGTTTTTTACATTGTTGGCTCTGTGGTAGAAAACTCTAAGTGAGCATTTTAATGTCATTATATCTCACATGTTTGAGGATTATATAATTATTTTATCACATGGTTATACTATTCTATGTGAGGAGATCATATGGTCCAAATTTGAGATCATGCAAGTAAGTGAGGTAAAAGATATGACTATGCAAAGTTGGCCTTCTAGGTAGATAAACAAGGTCCCCATACTTAGTCTATTTTGCATGAGTTAAATATCAACACCAAATTAAGATATAATGGTTCATGGGTGGTCATATATTTTTGATCTAATGGTGTTATTTAAGTGATATGGTAAGAAGTGCATGATGTTGAATAGTTAAAGTACTCAGAAGGCACATGAGGGTACCAAGTGTCATGATCATGGGGGTTATAAGCAAGATCAAATGGTGAACACTATAAGATAAAAACTTGACTGATCCATATAAATTGATTGATTTTATTGATTCAAAGTTTATATATTTCATGAGATGATTTCAATTATTAGATGCTTAACTATGACTGTTTACATTTAAATACTTGAATTTAACAAAGGGAAAAACTAGTCTATTATTTTTGGAGCATATCTTTTGATCAAGGATGAATTTTCTCAAGGTGTAAAAATAAAAGTGGTATAAGACTCAAAGGATCATATATATATATATATATATATATATATATAATTTAAACCTTAATAATTATAACTATACTCACCTTAAAATATTTATATATATATATATATATATATATATATATATATATATATATTTTAAGGTGAGTAAAGTTATAATTATTAAGGTTTAAATTTGATTGTGTTTTCATGTATGTCTTGAAAGTGACTTGGGAAGGATGATCGAGATTATGTTGATGTTGTTTCAATGTTTCATGTTATCTTAGATATTTGGGAGTGTTTTAGACTAAAAAATTATAATATATATTAATTATGAAGGTTTTAACAATCATATACAATATGAAAAAAGGTTTAAAAGTTGACTGTGTATTTGTTCATTGTGACAGTGTGCACAAAACTTTGTTTGAACAAATTGCACTTAAGTAGAAGTGTACTATGTTGGTTGTTTGAACTTAAAAGGGACATAAATATAATATGGAATGTTCCATGATTTTTTAATTTGTTATATTTCGATATATGAAGTTCTAAAGGAAGTTAATGGGTTCACATGAGACCTATAAGGGATATAAGGGCCTAATTGAAAGGTGTAGTTCCTTAAGGGTGACCCATAGATGGTATGGATAACCTATGAAGATTTTTTTGAGATGTTTCTTCATGTGAATAATTCATTAAGGTCTAAATCATGAATAATGGTTGACCAATGTGATGATTATAAAGTATGCTCTATAAATAGTGAAATCAAAGATGGTTATTTCTAGACTTGAGTGAGAAACTTGGGAGAGATTAGAGAGAGGCTTGTATGTATGAATTATGGAGTGGAGGAGGGTTAAAGTGCCATATGGATGATTTTAATATAATAATATATTTAAGAAATTTTGTATGACCTATAGGTCATAATTTTGTTGGTAGAATAGTGCTCTTATAGATTGACTATGAGTGAAGGTGAAGAGTGATAATTAGAGGTCCATCATTAGGTGTTGAAGACATCAAAACAAATGTGGATGTGTTAATAGGTGTTGTTGTGGTATCTAAGCATATAAGGTGATTATATTTTACTTACAAAGTGAAACTTTCTAGAAGTTTGGTTGTTTTATCTTAGCTAGATAGGTGTTGTATTACCTTTTGCGAGTGTAGTCTCACTAAATAGGGATTATAGTTCTTTGATCAGTTGTAGCTAGTATAAATTAGTTTTTTTTATTATAAGATAGTATTCCAATTGTATAATTCAATGTTTTTTCTTCCCCAAGAGGATTTCCCTCATATTTTATGTGTAATGTGATTGATCTTGCATTGTCTCTCTTGCTCATTACTATGAATGATGTGTATGCTTCATGAATGTTTATGGTAATTGATTAAAGATTTGAAAGGATTAAAATTGAAGTTGGATTTTATATGCTCACTGATTCACCCCCTCTCCCTCTTAGTGATTATACCTCTAATAGTTGGTATCATAGCAGGTCCTTTGGTAAAGGCTTAACTGATTAAAGGTGATCTAATGCATAATATGGGTAGACGTCAAGGAGGTTTCTCTACTAAGAAATCACCAATGTTTAGTGGATCCAATTATTATTTTTGGAGTGAAAGGATGAAGAAATATATTATTTCTCTAGGTTTTGATTAATGGCAATATGTTCTAGATGGTTATGTTGCTCTTATTACTCCTCCATTTAGTGTTATAGACAAGAAGTTGTTTGAGAACAATTCCAAGGAAATTAATGCTATCACTTGTGATCTTTTAGAGACTAAATATACCAAGGTAATCCATTATAAATATTTTAAATATACATGGATCATATTGGAATAATATTCAAAGGTCAAGCTTGCTAATTTGTAGACTCAAAGAAGGTAATTTGAAAGTCTCAAAATGAAGGAAGATGATTTTGTGGCATCTTTTCTATAGAGAGTTGATGAGACTGTGAACATCATCATAAGTCTTGGAGATAATATCGAATAGGATATTTTAGTCTAAAAAGTATTAAAGTCTTTATCCCTCATATTTTATCCAAAAGCATTTGTTATAGAAGAAAGTCATGATCTTACTCAGTTGAAGATGGATCAATTGCATGGCACCCTCACTACTTATGAGGTGAGAGTAAATGATGATATACCTCATCACCAAAAAATGAAGTATAATTCAAGACTAAGATGAATCCTAATAATAAGTCCCAAGTTAAGAAACCCAAAGAGAAAGACATTTTTGATATTGATGAGGATGAACTAATTATTGTGATACTAGGAAATCAAATACACAATTATAAGCGTAAACTACACTTCAAATGTTTCAACTATGGAGAGATAGGGCATTTTTCTTGTAAGTACCCTCATAATCATGAGAAAAATGTTGGTGAAGGCCAAGATGAATACAAGAAAACTTACAAAAATAAAGGATTCAAAAAGTATAAAAACAACAAGAAGTCCTTCAAGAATAAGAAGAGACAAGAAAACTTAAAAAAGAAAAGATTCAAAAAGTATAACAATAAGAAGAATTCCTTTAAGAACAAGAAGAGTATCTACACCAAATAATATTATATCTCATCAGATGAGAGTGAAGATAGTGACTTAGAATATGATTATGAAGATGATGGTCCTACTAAAGATGAAGCTCTAGTCATGGCTAAGGAAGGAAGTTGCTCACATTAGAAGGAGTCTACTTGGAGTGATTTAGATGATGATGAAGATTAGGTGGTCTACAATATTATATTTATGAATTATATTAAATAACTGAATATTGATAAAAATACCAATAAGAAGATGAAATATAAAATCAAGGACTATGAGGAGAAATTTAGTGTGTTTAAGGCAAGATTGGTTGAAGAATCTACAGAGCATGAAGGTGATATTATGTTTCTTAATTCTAAGTTAGAATCTATGTTTGAAATTCTAAGACCCAAAGAATAATAATTCTAAAGTTATGCTTCTAAGATTATATCTTTGAAACTTGAGTTAGATAAATCTGTAAGCAAGGTGAAATAATTTATCAAGTTTGATAAAAAATTTAATGATCTAGATGATCTCCTAAAGAGTCAAAAATCAAATAGTGATAGATCTAGATTGGGTTTTAATGAATATCCAAAGTTTCATACTCAATTTTACATCAATATCAATAAGATCAAGGTGTATCAGTCTTTGAAGATAAATAACTAAATAAGGAAGGAAGGTGCTAGTAGAATGAAGATAAATCAAATTAGACAACCTAATTCCATGAAGTATGTAAGATTTAAAGGTTATTGTTACACATGTAATCAATTTAGGAATAGATCTAGAGAATAAAAGAGACCTATTAGATATGGGTTTGCATGGGACTATGATGGGGGTCATTAGCCAAAAGGTGTGAGCAAAATTAAGTGCTTCAACTAGCTTGACGTGGGTTACTTTGTAAATAATTTTCCACATAAGATTAGACAAGGTGATTCCTATTCAAAAAGGGGAGGTTGTTTTGTTTGTCACTATAAATGACATATTGCAAGTTTTCATCCAAAAATAGTACGACAAACTATGTTTCCATCAAGAAGTATGGCATGATACAATTGTGAATAGAGAGGTAAAATTAATATATTCCTCAAACAAAGGTCATCAAGTCAAAATGAGTTCAATCATGTTCCTAGAGTATAAGATATAAGGCAAGTTAACACATCGAAGCCAAAGGTGACAAGTGTGAGTCATGATGAGACTACTAGTCCAAGTTATCTATTTTATATGGTGGAGAATGCTTCATAAGTTAAAGAATGCCAATGGCTCTCATTGTCTGCTCATGTTGAGAATGAACAGATCAAGCTCAAGGAGAAGACCATGATACTATTTAAGGCTATTTCTAAGGTGTGTATGGATCCAAGTGAACATCTTATTGTTTTTGAGTATGTATCATGTAAAGAACATAAATTATCTATACCTAGTGATGAGATTCTAAACTATAAGATGGATTCTTTAGATGAAAAGGTATGTCATGAATCTTTGTTTTCTCCATTATTATTAATCTAATTCTAGAAGAAAAGGACAATGCTATAGTGGTTGATAATTTTGATTATCTTAAGCTTACAAATCAAAAGAATAACTTCAAGTATTATATGATGGAGGAAAAGGAATATGAGGAGTTGTGGGAAACTCCTACTTTCACAATATTCTAGGACATTGTGAAGTGGGATGTCTCTACCTATGATTTTTAGGAGACATATTTTCTTGTGGAGAAGAAAGTTTGTGTGTTCTAGATGATTATGCCAATTAGATAAGGTATTTGGTTAAGGGGGAGCAACAAGTTCATGAGCTTGCCATAGAGATTTGTTAAGGAGATCTTATGTAGGGTTAGATTGGGTATATCCAAATGGCATAATGATATTGATGAAATATCAAGAAGAGTTTTATTATTAGAAATATATATACACTTTTTTGTCATGCTATCTAGCTGCTTTTGTGGTCTGAAGGTATGTTTGTGCCAATTGAAAATTTTTTAGTGCTCTCAATTTTCTCAATTTTTGGCTTAAGGGCAAACAAGCCTAAAATGGGTTCTAGGAAGTATATGTTACCAAAGGTATGGTGGCTCATGTTTTGGTCCAAAAGTGTGTGATGATTGTCTCTAGGCGTGAAATAAGTTTTATATGTGTGCATTGACTAGAAGGAGGTCTATTAGCTTTGTTTATTTTAAGATTCTAAGGTTTTGTGATAATCAAGAAAAATATTTTCCTTATGAGTTGAGGTTTTAGGCTTATTGAGAGGTTTAATGGACCAAATGGGTTGTCAAAAAAATCTTTATAGAGATTTGAAGGTTTGTGATTCTCAAGTTATTCAAGTTTTTGTCAATATGGAAGGCTAATTAGTTAGTAGGTTTATGAAAGTAGTATGTTTTAGATAATTATTGGTGATGAAAATTGGTGTGCTTGAGGGGGAATATGAGATCACTCTAGATATGAATTTTTAGGTCTTGAATATATGTCTACTAAAAATTGTGGGATCTGCAAGTTCAAGGAAGGGCTACAAGGAGGCTAGATAGGCCTAGTGTAAAGAAGAGTGATTTTTGCTTAGTTTATACAAAATATCAATGCATTATTATTTCAAGGTGAGGTCTCAATTTGGATTAATGCATATTTTCTATTTGGTGAAGTGGCATGAAGTTATGTTGGTGGTCCTTGAGGTGGTTTGATAAAGAAGGCTAGTAAGCATGTATGTTGGCTCTTCATGGTGTGTGGAGATCTAAAAATGCTCAAAAGGTGAAATGGAATAGAAATATTAGGGGGATTCCCTCTTACATGGTTCTTGGTGATTTTTGTCATATTTTAGTGGTTTTTTGTGTTCTTTATTCATTGGTGGCAGTGCTTGGTTGAAGAGAGTGTTGGCATGGAGCAAGAGGAACTTGTTAAGGCAAGAATAAGTAGAATCAAGGTAAGGGGGATTTTTTATCATATTTATAAGGTGGTCATCTCCTATTGGTGGTCTTTTTAGGTCCTTAGGATCAGATTGTGCCTACTTTGTCATTGTGTCAAAGGGGGAGAAAGTTCCTATTGTGAGAGTACTTGAAAAGAGAGAAGGAAGGTGAGCTATATATTGTTATATGATGGTTGTTGACATCAATAACAAAGGGGGATATTATTGAATAATTTTCAATAATGTTATGATGATGTCATGAAGGTTTCAAAGTTAGTGGATGAAGTGCCTTGATAGTCTATGTGACAATGACAAAGTGTGCAATGTGTTTGTCCTAGTATGCTTGGTTGATCTTCTATTTTGGCATGGTTAGAGATGTTCAAGGATGAGTATGGAGTATTAATCATGTGAAAAATGTACCTAATATGTTTTATAAGCTTTTATTTATTGTGTGCATGTGTGGATTTCAGCTAGTTGATCATTGTTATCATCTTGATATTTTAGGTATAGTGGTAGAAAATATGAGTAGGAAATTTGATGATGTCAACATTGCCACATGTGGATGAGTCAAATGGATTTGGTTATATGGTTGTGATCACATTACTACCTAGTTTTTATGTGCTAAATCTTAGGTCATGCACCCAAACATAGTCAAATATATGTGGGTGCAAAGGTGGGATCTTAGGCTTTTTTACAATGTTTTCTATGTTCAAATAGAGCTAAGTAAGCATATTGATGATGTAAAAATTATCACACATGGAGGTTTTATGAGGAAATGGTCACATGGATTTTTTTAGTATTGTTCCTTGTTCTTAAGTACTAAATCTTAGGCCATACTCCTAAGCACATAAAAAGATATACAAGTGAAAAGTTGGGCTCCCAAGAATTTTGATAGCATTTGATGGTGGCATATCTTACATGTGTGGATGTTCTAGGATAAGGTGATCATATGGGTTTTTTTCTATTTGTACCTATTTGATTTAAAATAACTTTTAGGTCAAGCACTAAAGTGAAATAAAAGATATGCATGTTCAAAGTTTGCCTTCCAGACAAATGTTTAACATAGTTAGCTCTGTGGTAGAAAAATCTAAGTGAGAATTTTAATGTCATTATATCTTATACATGTGAGGTTTCTATGAGTAGTTTGTCATATGGTTGTATTATCATATGTGAGGATATCATATGTTCTAAATTTTAGATCATGCAAGTGAGTGATTTAGAAGATATGACTATGCAAAGTTGGCCTTCTAGGTAGATAAACAAGGTCCCCATAGTCTATTTTTCATGAGTTAAGGATCATTATCAAATGAAGATCCAATGGTTCACTAGTGATAATATATTTTTTATCTAATAGTGTGAATTGAGTGAGATGGTAAAAAGTGCATTATTTTTACTAGGTAATGCTCAGAAGGCATGTGAGGGTGCCAAGTGTCATGATCATGGGGGTTCTTAACAAGATCAAAGGCTGAGCACTATAAGATAAAGAACTGACTGATCCATAGAAATCAATGGAGCACATTTAGTCAAATTTTCCATATTTCATGATATGAGATCAATTTTTAGATGTTTAATTGTGACCATTTACATTTGAATATTTGAATTTAATACAGGAAAAAACCAATCTATGGTTTTTGGACCATATCTTTTGATCAAGGATAAATATACTCATGGTGTAAAAATTAAAGTGGTAGATTACTCTAAGGTGCATATATAAATATATATTTTAAGATCTGAAGTGATCATAGTCATATTTATGAATGCTCAAAGCTAACTATGTTTTTGTGTATGTCTTATAAGTGACCCAGGAAGGATGATCGAGCTTAGGTTAGTGCCATTTTGATGTTTCATGGTGTCTTATCTATTAGGGAGTGTCTTAAACTCCACAAGGATGATTTTGGTGAATTATTAAGGTTTTAAAAAGCATATTAATTATAAGCAAAGGTTTATAGCTTGACTATGTATTCATTCATAGTGACTATGTGCACAAAATGTTTGAGCAAATTATGCTTAAACATAAGGGTACTATGTTGGTTATGTTGACCAAATTTGACTTCTATTCAAATTCAGTCAACCCATATAATTTTTAATTATTAAATAAGATTACCATGTGTCTTATAGGGTGTCATGTTAGTCTATTATCGCACCTAGCCTTCCCCTAGTCTTTATTGAAGCTCATCTTCCTTGAAATGACCTAGTCAAACATGGTCAAACCTATGTCAAACTTGTTCAAAGGATAATTTTGTGTCCAATTTTTCATAATATTTAATTTTTCATGTTTCAATGGTTTAAAATCCATAAATTTCTAACTTGACTAGGTCTCATGAGCTAAAAGGGTCATTTGGCCACCTTTTAGCTTAATTAAATGACTTTTGAGGACTTTCAAGCTAAAATATTTGTCACCAAGGTGGATGAGAACGTGGAGAATGTAAAATTATGATATTATCATGTTAGATTATAGTTAAAATTTAGGTTAACTAGTCAAGTGGTAGTTTTACGTAGAAAATTAGCCATTTCCAACACTTAGATGGACTTCTCAAGTTCCCTTGTAGCTAAAAACGTGGTTTTGTGAGTATTAACCTCCAAATATGTCATTTACATGTTTTTATCAATAATATCTTATAAAAAAATTAATTTATAACTTCTTTTCCTTCTTTTTTCATTGGCAAGCTAAGGAAGGGCAACTTCAAACACTCACTATGAAAGCTATAGGTGGAGTTAGGAGGAATGATTCTATAGGTGGATATTAATATGAGTTAAATTAAAATCCATAATAATAACTCTCAAATATTTGGATACTCCTTCATGAAAAATCAATTACAATCTAGGTAGTGTTTTATGAAATTGCATCTAAGAGGGGTATAAGTTTGCATTTGTTTTTTGTTTTCAGGAATCCATGGAATTGTGTGGATTTTATAAAGTGTTTTAAAGTGTAAATATTACCTATCCAATGGTTTTTTTATCATCCAAAACTACTCTCTTAGTTCCCTTGAAGGAGATTTCAAAATTGTGTTTGTTTTCCAAGTTAGAAATCATGGGTGCAGAACTTAAATTTTATCAACATGGGAGGATCTCCATGAATTTTTTAATGTTATTGGATTAAATTTTTCAAATTTATTTCATTTTGTTTCCATTGTAAGATATCAAATTAGTACTCCTTCAAAGCTAAAATTGCCTAACTTCCTTAATTCATTGCCTTCGTCATTCATAGTCAACTTATGCTTGAGTTCAAGTTGTATAGAGGTGTGAGTCATGGATTACATGGTGGAATTAATATTTGATTCCTAACATTCCTTAGAGGTCTTATATTTCATGTTATGAAGATTTAGAGGCTATAAGGCAAATTTTCCACTTCAAAGAGTGAGTTGATTGTATTGGGTCTCAGTCCCCAAATGGACTAGACAGAGATCATTGAGGTTTGTGAAATTACACTTTACTTGATATAAGGGCTTCCAAATTATATTATTTGTTTCATATAATATCCATATTCACCTAAAATAACCTTGAAAATTTTGAAGAGCAAAGGAGTAAAGGATGAGTAATTAAGGTTTCAAAGTTGGCAAAAAAATCACTGAGAATACATAGTGACATTTACATGGTGTAGATGAAAAATGAATTTGAAATTAAATTTGGTAATTAATTAATTATTAGATCAAAATTTAATAATTTAAAATATTCCAAATGACATTCCTGAGCTAAGGTGACTAAGAGAAGGTGAATTTGATGTTTTGACCTCCAAAACACTCTTCACTATCTGTATAAGGGACTGTGAATAGCCATCTATAATAGGCCTTAAAAAAAATTCATATCTTGGGATAAAAAAAATATTTTAAAGGTTTGAGATATATTTTAATATTTTAATGACACTATACCTAAGGTGGAATGATGCTTGACAATCACATGACCTAAGGGATTTCAAACTAACCTTTAGGCAGCCCTAGAATCCATAAAATACAGTCAGGAAGGGTATGTTGATAGTAAGTTGAAGGTTGGGTTATCCTTGAATAAAATGAGTTTTTACTGGTGGATTTATCTTATATTAATGAAATATTACCTCAAGGGACTCAAGAGTAACCTAAACACATCATACACTAGGCCTAAATCTTGCCAAAAAACCATTAGATAAGGGCAAAGCCATGACTAGGACAGTCAAGATAGGGGTATTCTCCTTAAAGACCAAATCATGGTAATGATATTATTTTAAGGCATATAAGTAAGGAAAAATAATTAATATGGAGAGAAGGTCCAAAATCATCAAACAAAGCTTCAACCAAGACCTACAGGAAGGTTTATAGAATATCAAAGTCCTTAAGGAACATGGCTTAATCTTGAGATCAAGGGATGTATTGATGCAAAATGAGTGAGATTAACATTTTAAAATGGTTTATTAACACTAAAATGAGATTATAACCATAAAATTAGGTTTTTATGTTGTTCAAAAGACCAAACAAAGCTCAAGGATCACCTACAGCTAAGCCTAAAATAAGGTTTCCCTTCTTTGCAGTCATAAACCTAGTTTAGGTTTCCAAATCATAAGAGGTGTTTAAAAGGGAAATTGGATTAAAAATTTGTTATAATACATCAGGTAAGGTATTAATTATCTCTAAATTCCACAAAAAATCTCAAATCAATCCATTTATCTATAAATCACAGTCCATCCCCTGCCCACCATCACAATTTACCTTCTTCAAATGTTTGCCCAGAAAATTTGTTGAATTGGGGGGTCAAATTAAGAATTTGAGTACTAAAATTTGGTAAAGAGTACCTTTATGAAATATAAAAATATCTCCAATATTAATATTTTATGATAAAATAGGGTAAATCCACTTTATTTTATCTTAGAGCAGGGTCATTTTTAGCATGCATAGAGATGACAATTTTGAGTAAAATGATGAAATGGTGAACCAAAAAGAAAACAAATCTCAAGTTAAGATTGTATAAGATATAAATGAGCTAAAAATAAATTAAAATAATTTCTAGGATCCTTGGAATAAAACATGATTCTCTAACTAGGAAGGGTTATAGTCATGTGTGAAGGAAACCCATAGGCCTAAAATCTAAATTGAGGGTCAGGTGCATTTTTGACATTGTCCATGATTTATAATTGGTTGATTCATGATTTTATGGGAATATAAGATGTGTTTAATCCATAAATATTTATAGGGACATATTTAAGGTCCAAGATGAGTCTCAAATGGTAGGCAAACCTATTGTCAAGGTTTAGGCCTAAGGCCAAATAGGGGTAAGGTTTAAATTTTAGATCTTGAGGAGCTATTAAAATTATGGGGACATGGGTGAATATATAGGTTTTTTAACCATTTTATTTTAGGATAACTAATCAAGAATCTCATTCTTGGCTTGAAAGATCTCAAACCCTCTTAGAATGCATAAAATGGCTCAAATGGTCAAGTTAAAATGTTCATAAATTTCATGATCTTATGGATGTGACATGGAGGAATTTAGGAAAGTTTGATAAGGTCATTGAGGGGCCTTCAGTCGAATTTGGAGGAAAATATATTGTGTCATCTTTATGAACAATGGCTAAGAGGGATAATCACTTCAAAACCATCTTAAACCCTATTTTTTGAACTAATGGTGAAAGTGAGCCTAAAAGTGCATCTAGATGGATGAATTAGACCATGAGTTATGAATAGAAGCTGTTGAAAACTCCATGAGGATCAGATCCATGGGATCAAATTATATGGAACTATAAGGAATAGGGGGAAATAGGGCTTATTTTGACCATTTTTTATGTTATACAGGCATGGTGAACTTCCAAGAAACAAAATCACTTTTAAATGAAATATTAGGACTTTTTATAAGTCCCCATGGTCATTAGATTAGGTATCTCAACTCCTAAGTGTGCCTACCATTTCTCTCTTTTTAGCTAATCTAATGAGCCAACTAGGGAAGACTTAGATAAAATAGTGAATCTTCATTTGGAAAGACTTTCAAGTCTTTTTTATTGTAAATAATTACATGGACACTTATAAAAAATGTCATTCCTCTCCTTTTATCAGTTAGATTGTAAGTTTGAAGAGCTTCTAGGTGCCACGTGTGATAGGTGAAGGGAAAAGAGCTATTTTGAAACTACCAAGGATGATTATGCATTGCTAGATGATCATGAGTGGTTTATGGCCTCACTAATCCATGTTTGGACCTAATAGTAACCCCTCATAATATGAAAAATCATTAGACCTGGTCAGTTGCATTTATAGGGTATTTTTGGAAGGCCAATCATGAGGGGCTATTTTTATGCATGGAAAGGAGTTTCTTAACCATTTCATAGGTCCTAATTTATTTAAAATAATAATTATAGGCCATTTTTCTATATTTATCACCCAATCCCTCTATATGATGCATTTGTAACTAATCTTCACATTATTGATACATGTCTAAGTGACTCTTGGACTCCTCTTCTCTCTCTTCCCATTTCTTCTATAAATTTTGGCCTTTTGGCATTATATTGCATCTCTCTACCTTAGTATGGAAAATCCCTACAAATTTTTTGGCTTGAATTAATAAATACAAGTAATTTTACCTCATTATAAGAATTCACTTAGTGTACATGATAGTGTTTAGTTTTGTACAAGTGTGATGTCTATTTACCTTCACATGATACTCCTATTAGTACCTAGTGTGTTATGATCTCTTTCTTGTAGGTCAAAAAGAAGTGTCAAGTGAGGTTGCAGGTATAGTGAATATCTCATTCAATAAAGTATCTTATAATTCCTATTTCCTAAGTCTTCCTAACCTCTTCTATCTCTTAGACCCCATGTTGAAGCATTGATGTGTGTGTGTGTGTGTGTGTGTGTGTATGTGTGTGTGTGTGTGTGTGTGTGTGTGTGTGTGTGTGTGTGTGTGTGTGTGTGTGTGTGTGTGTGTGTGTGTGTGTGTGTGTGTGTGTGTGTGTGTGTGTGTGTGTGTGTGTGTGTGTGTGTGTGAGAGAGAGAGAGAGAGAGAGAGAGAGTTGATATTGAGTGTGAAGTGTATATGTAGCCTTTTCTTGGTTCTAAGTATATGTCAAAGGTACGAGTAGAGAAAATAATTTGGTGTATCACCCCATAGAATAGGTTTACTTCCATGTTACCTCTATCCCTTTTCATCCCCAAGTTTAGTAGTAGTATTTAAGCTTTATTGATACATCAAGGGGAGCTAGCCCCTAATCCAGATATCCACCTCATAATAGGGATACCCACATCCTTGAGGTGGTTCCATTATTTCACTTGAATGATGATAAACTTGTCCCATCTCTTCATTAGGTGCATGTTAAAGTGACAATAATTTTTTGGCATGCTTGGTGGGAGTCTTGTTCCAAGAATTAGAAGATTTTTGGTGTTGTCCTTCAACACATCAACCTTGAGAGGCACTTTTCCAAGAACCAATGGTGACTCCAAAGTTGAATTAGCTAGTTTATAAACTAAGTATTACATTTGAAGGTTGTTAGATTTTTCTATGTCTTGGTTTCCAAATGAAAGTTTCATGACTGATCTTGATGTTGAGTTTTTCCCTCTACAAGCTGGTGAAACATTGTAACCTTTTCCTCTTCCTCCTCAATTTGACCAAGTACTTGGTCAACCTGGTCATGATACTTATCAATCTTATTTTGATTCTTATTAGGTCCAATATGACCTTCATCAACTCTAATATGACCTTAATTAGTCTTATAACCCTTGATTTTACTTCCTTCATATGCATCATCAAGATGTTGGGCAGTCCTATGGGAATGGTTTTCAAGAAGCACCTTTATACTAGCCACAATATGAATCCTTCATGTTTTGATGCCTATTATCCTCAATCATATTCCTACCATCCTTGGAAAATGAAAGAGAATTTTACCATGACTATACACAAGGACATCATTATAAAAGTGTGATTCTTTCTCATGTAAATGCCATTCCTTCTAATCATAATTCACTCCCATATGAGCTCACTAGTGTTTTTCTCTTCAAGAAGCCCATTCACAAGACCCCTCATTCATCCCACACTCCATGTCCAATCCCCTCACTTTACACTACCTTTCATACTCCAACTCCTTCACCATAAATCCATTACCCTATCCATCAACCCTCCACTTCATTCCTTCTCAAAGAGGAACCTATTTTGAGAGATGCAAGTGAAGAAGAGAAAATCCAATTTGTGGCTAATCAAGAGGATCTCATGAGTGACAATGAGGATGAGATCATCATAGATACTCCATTTGAAGGTATCATCAAATATGGAGGACATAGTCAAATAATTTCTCAAGAAGGGACTATTCTAGGAGAGTTTCATGAGACTAAGGTTTAAGAAGTGGCTCTTGAAGGTGGTATGATTCAAGGAGAAGACATAGGTCGCACCTACATGCAAATGTTTCAAGAATATGAAGATGAGATTGACAAACTTAACTTGTCAATTTTGGATGACGATGAATGTAAGCATGATGAGCTCTCTTCCCCCTTTTTTGATGAACCTTCCTTTTTATTTGATGAAGATAGTGACCAAGCCATGGGACCTAAGTTGAATGAGGTTCAAGAGCATGTTGTTGAGTAGCTAGAGACCCTTATTTTTGAGCAAGGAGATAAATTAGGTTGGTGTGATATAGGCATTAGAGAGGGATATTTTGAACAAGAAAGTGATGATTTTTGAGATGAGTTAAAATATTTTTGTCTCAAATCAAACATAATACCAACCACCTTTCCTCTAGAGAGTCATGATGAGGTTAGGAATCAATTTTTCAAAATTATTGAAGAGATAGAGAAAGATGAGTTGGTCCATGATACATACCAAGAGGGATATGAGCAAAACGAGCCTTATAATGATGAGATTTCAGCCTTTGATACATTGATAGACTACATTAGCATGAAGGACTAGCATGAGACATGCTTTAAGGATCAGGATGAGTATATGTATGTTGGAGACATATTTGAACCTGATTTACTTAGATACATGCCAATCAAAGTTTCAAGAAATAAGGATGAGTCACCAAACTCCTACTTTAACAAACCAATTTTTTGGCACCATGAGGTTTCTTGTCATGAAGGGACCTAAAAATATTACCCTGCGATCAAAGAGGGGGAAAAACATATCAGGTTAGGTGTAAATATTAGTTTGCTTTCAGGTTTGTCTTATTTTTTCATAAGTGCTTTGTAATGCAAGTGTGTTTGCTTTGGTATTTGCTATGTATTGTTCTTTCCCTTTGTGTGTTTTTAGGTAGGATTAATATCATTTTTATATTTTCAAGTTATGGTCTTGATGTTTTCAAGTGTATTCTAACTCCCTTGCCCAATCGATAGGATAAGGCTATTAGTCCTTAACATAGGCAAACATTTTACCTATAGGAGTTACCATAATATTGACCAAATTTGACTTCTAGTCAAATGGGTTAACCCATATCATTTCTAATTTTTTAAATAGGTTCCCATGTGTCTTATAGGGTGTCATGTTAGTCTATTAGCTCACTTAGCCTTCCCCTAATCTTTGTTGAAGCTCATCTTCCTTGAAATGGCCTAGTCAAATAATCTCAAACTTGGGTCAAACTTGGTCAAAGGATAATTTTGTGTCCAATTTGTACTAATATTTAATTTATCATGTTTAAATGGTTTACAAGTCATAAATTTTCCACTTGACTAGGTCTCATGAGCTAAAAGGATCATTTGGCCACCTTTTAGCTTAATTAAATGAATTATGAGGACTTTCAAGATAAAATATTTGTCACCAAGGTTGATGATAATGTGGAGAAGGTAAAATTATGTTAGGATCATGATAGTTATAAGTCAAGTTCATCAGACAAGTGGAAATTTTCCCTAAAAAATAGGCCATTTCCAACACTTGTATAGACTTCTCAAGTTCCCTTGTAGATAAAAACATGATGGTGTGACTCTTAAACAACCCATAGGTAAATTACATGTTTTTATTGAGAATATTTCATAATTATTTTCATTTATTACTTTTTTCCTTCTTTTCCCATTGGCAAGCCAAGTAAGGGCAAGTTTAAACACTCACTATGAAATCTACAAGTGGATTTAGGAGGAATTATTATATTAGTGTATATTACTCTAATTTCACTTCACATCCATAATAATACATCTTATATTTGTGTATTCTCCTTCATGAACAATCAATTACACTCTAAGTAGCTTTTTATGAAATTGCATCCAAGAGGGGTATAAGTTTGCATATATTTCTTGTTCTTAGGACTACATATAGATATGTGGATTTTATAAAGTTTTTTTTTGTAGTAATATTCCCTCACCAATGGTTTTTCCATCATCCAACACTTCTCTCTTAATGCCCTTGAAAGAGATTTCAAAGTTGTGCTTGTTTTCTAAATTGGTAGTCATGGGTGCAGAAATTGAGTTTTATCAATGTGGGAGGAGCTCCATGAAGTTTTTAATGATACTATATTAATAATTTCAAATTAATTCATTGAATTTACATTTTAATATATCAAATTAGTACTCCTTCAAAGCTAAAATTGCATAATTTCCTTGATTCACTACTTTGTCATTCACAGTCAACTTATGCTTGAGTTCAAGAAGTTATACAAAGGTGTGAGTCATGGAGTACATTTAGGAATTAATTTTTGAGTCATAAAATTCCATAAAGGTATTATATTTCATGTTATGAAGGTTTAAAGGCTATAAGGCAAGGTTTCCACTTCAAAGAGTGAGTTGACTGTATTGGGTTCTCAGTCCCCAAATGGACCAGACAAAGATCTTTGAGGTTTTTTGAAATAAAATTTGCCATGATATAAGGGATTCCCAATGGTATTAGCTATATAATATAATATAATTATCCACTTACAACATCCATGAAAATATTTAAGAGCAAAGGAGGAGTAAAGGATGAGTAATTGAGGTTTCAAAGTTGGCAAATAAATCACTAAAAATAGATAGTGACATCTATAGGGTGTGGATGAAAAATGAATTTGAACTTAAAATTTTGAATTAATTAACTATTATATCAAAATGGAATCATTAAAAATATTCCAAATGGCATTCCTGAGCTAAGGTGACTAAGAGAAGGTGAATTTGATGTCTTGACCTCCAAAACACTCTTCCATGTCCGTATAGGGGATTGAGAATAACCATCTACAACAGGCCTTAACAAAACTTAATCTCTATTGGGATAAAAAAATATTTGAAAGGTTTGATATTAATTTTAATGTTTTAAGGAAACTATACCTATGGTATAATTTATGCTTGACAATCACATGACCTAAGGGATTTCAAACTAACCTACATGCAACCCTAGAATCCGTAAAATATAGTTAGGAAGGGTATGTTCACAAGAAGTTAAAGGTTAGCTTATAATTATATTTAATGATGTTTTATTGGTGTATTTATATTATATTAATGAAATATGACCTCAAGGGAATCAATATTAACATCAACACATCATACACAAGGCCTAAATCTTGCAAAAAAACCACTAAATAGGGGCAAAGCCATGTCTGGGATAGTTAAGATAGGGGTATTCTACTTAAATATAAAATAATTATAATGATATGTATTGAAGGAATATAAGTAATTAAAAATAATTAGTATGTATATAAATTCCAAAATCATCAACAAAATCTTCAACCAAGACCTGCATGCAAGTTTATAGATTGTCTCAGTCCTTAAGGAACATGGCCTAATATTGAGAGTAAGGGATGCATTGGTACAAAAGGTGTGAAATTAACATTGTAAAATATTTTAGGACAACTAAAATGATATTATAAACATAAAATTATGTTTTTATGGTTTCTAAAAGACCAAACAAATCTCAATAATCACCTACAGCTAGGCCTAAAATAAGGTTTCCCTTCCTTGCAATCATAGGCCTAGCTTAGGTTTCTAAAGCATATGAGGTGTTTAAAAGGGAAAGTGAATTATAAAATTGTTTGAATACATCAGTTAATTATTAATTATATCTATAAATTCCACAAATAATCTCAAATCAATCCATTTCTCTCCAAAGCACAATCCATCCCCTGCCGACCCTCATAGTTTGCCTTCTTGAAATGTCTACCTAGCAAATTTGTAGAATTGGAGGGTCAAATTGAGGAGTTGAGTTATAAAATATGGTAAATATTTAAATTATGACATATAAAAACTTTAAAATAATAATATTTTATTATATAATATGGAAAAACCTCTTTATTTTATCTTAGAGTAGGGTCAATTTTAGCATGCATGAAGATGACAATTTTGAGGAAAATGATGAAATAGTGAACCAAAAATCAAAAAAATATAAAGTGAAGATTTAATAATATTTAGGGGACCTAAAAATAATTTAAAAAACTTTATATTATCCTTGGAATCAAATATGATTCTCTAACCAAAAAGGGTTACAGTCGTGTGAAGGAAATCCTCTGGCCTATAAGGCAACTTGAGGGTCAAGTGCAATTTTGACCTTATCTATGATTTAAATTTGGTTAATTAATTATTTTATTTTCATATCATATGTGTTGAATCCATAAAGAGTTAGAGGGATCTATTTAAGGGCCAGGTTGAGTCTCAAATGACAAGTAAACCTATTGGCAAGGTCTAGGCCTAAGGCCAAACAAGGGTAAGGTTTAATTTTTAGATCTTGAGGAGATATTAAAATGATGTGAACATGTTTTTGGGGTGAAAAAACAGGTTTTTGAGCCATTTTTTATGATAAATCATCAAGAATCTAATTCTTGGCTTGAAAGCTCCCAAACCCTCATAGAATGAATAAAATAGCTTGAATGGTCAAGTTGAAATGTTCATAACTTTCATGTTCTTATACATGGGAAATTAAGGAATTTATGAAAGCTTTAGAAGGTCCCTGATGATCCCTCAATGTCATTTGGATTAAATTCTAATGTTCCTTCTTTATGAACAAAGGCTAAGTGGGCTAATCACTTCAAAACCCTCTTAAACCCTATTTTATTGAACTGATGGTGAAAATGAGCCTAAAAGTGCATCTAGGTGGATGAATTAGAACATGATTGATGGAGAGAAGTTGTTTCCAAATCCATGAGGATCAGATCCATGGGATCATATTTTATATACATATATGGAATATGACAAAATAAGGCTTATTCTAACCATTTTTTATGTTGTGTAGGCATCATGAAATTATAGGAGACCAAATAAATCTTGGAGGAAATATTAGGACTTGTTATAAGTCCTCATGGTAATAATATCAGGTATATCAACCCCTAAGTTTGCCTACCAATTCTCTCTTTTTATCCAGTCTAGTGAGCCAGTTAGGGAAGACTTAGAGAAAATGGTGAATATTCATTTGGAAAGCCTTTTAAGGATTGTTTCTTATAATTTATGCTATGTAAACTTAGGAAACATGTCATTAATCTCATTATATTAATTATATTATATATCTAAAGAGATTATAGGTGCCAAGTGTGAGAGGTGAAGGGAAAAGAGCTATTTTGAAATTACCAAGGATGATTATGCATGGCTAAATAATCATGAGTGGTTTAGGACCTCACCAATGCATGTGTGTACATGCTAGTAACTCCTCCTAACTAGAACAATCATTAGACCTAGTCAATTGCAGTTATAGGGTAGTTTTGGAAGGCCAATCATGAGGGGTAGTTTTCTATGCATGGAAAGGAGTTTCTTAACCATTTGGTAGGTCTTAAATTATTTCAAATGACACTTGTATCTCTATTTTATATATGGATCATCCCATCCCTCTCTCTAATGCATTTATAACTGATCTTCACATTTTTTACACATGTCTAAGTGACTCTTAGACTCCCCTTTTCTCTCCTCCCATTTCATCTATAAATTTTGGCCTTTTAGAATTGTATTAAATCTCTCGGTCTTGGTATGGTGAAGCCCTACCAAATTTTTTCCTTGAATCAATAAACACAAGTAATTTTACCTCATTTTAAGAATTCACTATGTGTACATGATAGTGTTTAGTCTTTTGCAAGTGTGATATTTATTTACCTTCACATGTTACTCGTATTAGTACCTAGTGTGTTATGATATCTTTCTTGTAGGTCAACAAGAAGTGTCAAATGAGGTTTTAGGTATAGTGAATATCTAATTAAATATAATGTCTTAGAATTCCTATTTCCTAAGTCTTCCTAACCTATGCTATCTATTAAACCCCATGTTGAATCATTGATGTGTGAGAGAGTTGATATTGAATAAAGTGCATACGTAACTTGTTCTTGGTTCTAAGTGTATGTCGAAGGTATGAGTAGAGAAAATAATTTGGTGTATCACCCCATATAATAGGTTTACTTTCATTTTACCTCTATCCCTTTTCATCCCCAAGTTTAGTAGTAGAATTTGAGTTTTATTGATACATCAAGGGGATCTAGCCCCTAATCTAGAGGTCCACCTCCTAATAGGGATACTCATAGCCCTGAGGTGGTTCCATTGTTTCACTGTAATGATAATAAGCTTGTACCATCTCTTCTTTAGGTATAATTTCAAGTGAAAACATGTTTTTGGCACTTAAGTGGGACCTATAGATCATATGGAATGGTTCCATGCTTTTTTAAGTGGTTTTATTTTATTCGATAAAGTTTTGAAGGAAGTCAATGGGTTTACATGAGACCTATAAGGGCTATAAGGGCCTAATTAAAACGTATAATTACTTAATGGTGAACCATAGATACTATGTATGACCTATGGATATTATTTTTGAGCTATGTCTTTGTGTGAGAGATACCTTAAGGTCTAAGGCATGCCTAATGACTGACAAACATGTTGATTATCAAGTATGCTCTATAAATAGTGAAATCAAAGATGGTTATGTATATACTTGAGTGAGAGACTTGGGATAGATTTGAGATATGATTGTATGTGTGAATTATGGAGTAGAGGGGTAGAGTTCCATATGGATGAGTTCAAGAGAAGAACAGATTGAGGACTACCTATAAGACTTGTAGATCATAATTATATTAGAAAAATAGTGTTCTTTCAGATTGAGTATGAGTGAAGGTGAAGAGTGATAATTAGAGTTCCATCATTAGGTGTTGAAGACATCAATTCAAAGGTGGATGTGTTCATAGGTTTTTTTTGGTAGCTTAGCATCTAAGGTGGTTTTACCCTCATTTCAAGGTGAAACTACTAAAAGTCTAGTTGTTTTTGTAGCTTAGCTAGACAAGTGTTGTATCACCTTATGGGATTGTAGTCTCACTAAATAGGGATTCTAGTTCCTTGATTAGTTTCAACCAGTCTAAATTGGTTCTTGTTATTATAGGATAGTATTCCAATTTTAGGTTCTAGTGGGTTTTCTCCCCTAAGAGGGTTTCCCACATATGTCATGTGTTATGTGATTGATCTTGCATTATCTCTCTTGCTCATTGTTATAAATGATGTGTATGCTTCATGAATGATTATGGTAATTGATTAAATAATTGAAAGGATTGAAACTGAAGTTGGATTTTATAGTCTCAATGATTCACCCCCCCCATCTCAATGATTTTACATCTAATATGTTGGAGGTTGTGAAATGAGATTGTCAAACAAGAAGGTATACAACTATAGGTCTATAAGTCTGCCTACAACGTCCAAGAGAGATTTCTTATTTGACAAGGATGATTTTTTTTTTAAATCCCTTAAAAGGGATTGAAATTTTTAAGTGATAATTTTCAGGGAGATACAAGGATAAAAACACTTGAGTGTAGGTTGATATGACCTTAAAACCACCCATACAATACCTCCATGGTGTTCAATAAGGGGAATAATCAATAAGGTTGTTATTTTTTAGTGAGAAACAAGTTTTCTTATTTGATAAGATTGCCTCTCATGCCCAATCAATGTTATTAAAATGTTTCAAAGCATGGTTCAAGGGTAAGTAGACCTATAATATATTGTATAGCCTTAAGACCCTTCAAGGAAGTTACAATCCTATGCAAATAAGTAAATGAAAGTTCTACTTGAAAAATAATTACAGTGCTTCTTATGTTCTATCTTATGATAATATTTCAAATGTTCTGAGGGATGTGAACATGTTATATCCTCAAAACTCTTAGCAGGTTATAGACAAGATAGACAAGCTTCTCCAAATCAAATCAAGTCTACAAACCTCAAGGCAAAGAGACCACCTTAAAGGTTTCCCCATACTTAGTTTCAGGTCTAATCATCACCTTGCAAGGTTTTATATATTGCTCCAAGAAAGATATCTCATGAAATTATAGATAGGTTTATGGTTATTAGATATTTTTCTTGAAATACATAGTGTTATGATATAAGGGTTTTATCTTGAAAACCTCACTAAACCTAGATGATCAACTTGAATGGGTTCCAAGGTGTCTTCACAAATGTTAGAGAACTATATGAGGATAAATGAGAAATTAAGAATATTAAATCCTAAGAACATCTTATAACACCTATAAATTCAATAAATTGGGGGTGCAAAGGACTGATTATATGTTTTTAAGGGTAGATGATGCTAGATAGAGCTTCAATCAAGGTTATAGGGTAGGAGATGAAAAAAATGAGGTTAAGGAAGAAGTTATAAGTTATATTACCTCTCAAATAGTTCATTTAAACAATAATGGTGATGATCCAACTTCCTCACATAGGATCTAAGGCTGGTCTCAAGCATGGGAGACATGTTGAATAGTCCTATAAGACAAAGCCCAACTTCTTTCATGCCAATAAATGATGTGAGTGGTCTTAAATAGATTGAATGGAGACATGAGGTGTTGAAAATTATATTAGATAGATGTAACTCCTTCCATGGAGTGGATTTATCTTCATCCAAAGTCAACCGCAACTCCAAATAGGTATACAATATTTCATCCCTTGTCAAACATTTAACATTCACAAGAGGTGGAGATGGAAAAGTTAAGGCCATTAGCATAAAAAGAGTCATATTTTACAAGAGTGGATCATTTATTTGACCAAACAATGTATTTTAAACACTATAAAGGATAAAAATGACAAAATATGAAGCCATCTCCTCCACTTCTACACCCATCTTCAATGAGACACCATTAAAGTGGTAGGTCTAGTGTGCTAATGAAAGGTGAATGCTCCTATTTCCACTTGTTTTATCTTTTGAATAGGTTAAGTTATGATGTAATAATTACATTTATGTATTATATTACTTCTTCTTCTCCTATCTTGTCTCATATGTCTTATTGAAAGGGATATAAATGCCTTATTTTGGTATCCCTATATTGGGTATAGTAAAACACTAATTCAGTAGAGACTTGTAATGCTAGACTAAGGCTTTTTGATTAATAAAAGAATACTTTTTACCTTCTCTAATATTGTATATTATGTGAATTTTGTGTTTTATTGATCTATGCATGTGGTAGAGAGTGTTCTCCATCGTGTATTTCCATTTTCCTTCACTTTTATGCAAGTAAGCAATTCTTTTGTAGGCCATATATTATGTTATAGCTAGCTATGCATGTGATTAATTATGTAAGATCACTAATTATGTCTTATGTATGAATTTTTATCTATTATCTCTAGTTATAGCATACACCACCACCTTGATATGAAACACATATGCAAGAAATGCCTAATTTTGAGATTGTGTAGGATAAATTTTTGTCTTTCACAAGTTAAATTGTGTTGTTATAATATGGTATATGAGATAATTAATCTTTTTTTACCACCTCATCTTCAAGTTTTAGATTTATATCTCTTTTCATGAACAAGAGTCTTATTTTAGATTAGGTAGGCATTTTTACTATAGGTTTTAAAAATACAACTTGAACCTAAATTAGGTGTACTATGGTTGAAAAGGAATTGGCATTCTCTATAGATTCAATCTTATTATAGGTCACACACAACCAGAGAGTGTTTCCATTATGTTAGTTAAAATAGGTCTTAAGACCTAATCAGGAACATTTTAGCATGCCAATAATAACTATCATTGTAAATAATAATGACCAACTATACCCTACCCATAATTATGTATAAGTATTTGTATATCCTACATCATATTTTATATATAGGTGTATGACAATATCTCTCTCTTCACTTGGTCTAGGGGCTAGGTTAATGGGTGTCAAATCTAGTCTATCATTAGGCCTTTACCCATTCTTGATTATTTGGTGTAATGGATATGGAGATGATGGAACCCTTTTCTCTATACAAAACTATCAAAGAACAAAATCATAATTAAATAGATCATAAAAATTGATAATGTGGTACACTAACCACATACATGGATCCTCTACAATTCATGCCCATCCTCAAACCACTTGTAAAATGTCCTATAAAAATACCATGTGATATGATCAGCTACCATATGATCTAAAATAGTATGATACTCTATCATGGTATTTAATATACCATGATTGAGTACCCATCACTCTAAAAATACCTATTGGTGAGCCCACCCTACTAACGACCCACCAAATGAACACATAATTGAAACATGCTCATAAACCCAAACATGTAATAAGGTACTGACTTGAATATTATAACCACAACTCTCCAAACATAAACTACAAAAATATTTACATAAATAGGCCAATAACATGTGATCTAAATAATTTATCAAACCATCCTCTTTAATAATCCACACAATTTCATATATGCAATATAAAATCTCAATATTTCCACCCTCTACTACCACAAATTAAGCTAATAATACAAAAATAAATTTATACAGCCATAGAACATCACCTCTAATAATAATATCTATCTAAATTATGTTGATTAGATCTACATCTATGGATATATATCTAGTTAAATAAATATGTGAACCATAAATATAACCACAAATCCCATCTATGATAACATGTGCTCTCTCAACCTTGATGGGTGTCAGTAATGTGATAAAAATCCTCCAAAGTGACTATTATATCCCTAATATGGATCCATAAAATAAAATTATATGGATTACACCTCTTATATAATATTTTAATGAGATGGATATCATACAAAAAGTTTCCCACTTGGTCCACATATCCAAACCTTTATTGCTTAATAATGGCTCAATCATTTGCATCTAGAAATAATTATGCCATGGTGGGAAAATACCTCCCATGATAGAACTCCTTTTTATGCACATCCTTATATATAAAAAATGGCCAAAAAATAAGTGTTACCTAATGGATTCAAACACAAAAAACATATTTCCCATTTAAAATTAAAAAATATAGATGGATGTTATTGTTGGATGCTAACATTGAGTTGGGACACATACATTAGATAATTGCATCAAAATTTAGACACTAATGTTGGCATACCAATGTTACGATCAAAGATTCCAATGTAGGTTTCTATCGGCCTACAAAAAATTAAAAAAATGGCTAAATTAACACATTTTAAAAAATTAGAAATTACCAAATAAATTTTAAGCAAGCATGCTTACCAATTCATTAAAGTCCTACGTATCTAGGGATATTTGAAGCATGTTGAATCACAATAATAATGGATATCTCTAATGATACCTTATACAATTATCTCCAAATCTCATAATTTTCAAAGGTTTAAAAAAAATTGAAATGATTTTTTTAATTTTTAATATATAACCCTTAGTTTTTTAATGATAGACATTGTAAATCCCCATATCTCGAGCACTGGTTGTCTAAATTTAAAACTACAACTTGCATTGGAATACAAACAATGGGATATTCAAAATTATACTAATTTCAAAATTATTTTTTGATAAAAAATCACTTAAATTATTTTTTGATAAAAAATCACTTAAATTATTTTATTATATCAAGGCTTCATTCAAAATTGTAGATATTATTCAATCAATATTACATCCCACTAACAAAATTACTAGATCATATCATTGATATATAATTAAATCCTAAATTCTCAATATATATACACAATATCCACTTCATCCTTTATTATGTAGTACCTACGAAATTCTATCCCATAACCTCAAATTGAGTCATGTCATATAGGCATGAATTATTATTTTCGTAGTTTCATATTAAAGTGGGGGCATGTCAAAAAGGCATGACCTCCACACTTGTTCAATACTCAACATCTTTAGATCACAATGGTGGAATGTTATGGAAACATGTTCTCCTAATTTATGCCAATTATTATATTCTATAGATTTAATGATATGGCATGTTATAGAAACAAGTCCTCCACATTGGCACCAATTTTTTTTTAATCTAGAGTTTATTCATAGTGTATGGTCAAGATATATATTTAGATCAGTGTTTTATACCTTGGTACTATAATTATAAGTATATTACACAATATTGGTGCATATTATAATAAAAATGCACCAATATATGCATGATACACTATGCTACACTAGATATGATGTGGGCATGAACAAGATTTCATTTCTCCTATTTATCTAAACATTGATTTATCTTTTGTATTCACCAGATTACTATGGACTTTTATTATACTTTGGACTGTTATCATACCCTAAATGGACTATTATTTAATTTTATTGAGATATATATATTTTTAGTAGTTGGTTTGATTTTTATAGGTTTGGTTTGATTGAATCATCCATACTCACCATATTCATAAGTTGGGTTTTTTACTAAATCATTTAAATTCACTAGATTTATTGGTGGCATTGATTAAATCACTCAACCTCACTATATTAGTCTATACATGATGAGTTTGATTAAATCACTTTCCCTACATCAAATCATATATATGTTCACATTTGATTGGTGTTGGTTGATACGTAATACTCTTGATGACCATAACACCACTCTTTGTATACCAAGTTGGGGACATGATCACCCCCAAACTCTACTCGTTCCATATATAATACGTCTAAGGTACAATCTAGTTGACCACTTATGAACTCATTCATTTTCATCTCTAGAATATGGATTAGGTGTCAAGTCCCCTTTTTATTCTCCAGTCTCCACAATGAAGCTAATAATTCTAAAATCATCTATGTAGCATATACATAGGTGTTCTCTATCCATGTTTTTTATTTATTTCATTGTTTTCTACTATTTCACATCTATAGATTATATATGATGATTACTTTGTGACATTATTTTGGTTACATGTAACATTCAAAAAATAAATTTCAAATGAAGTTCAAGTAAATACAAGGTGTGTTGTACACACCATGGTATGCATTTTGTTTTCCTTTAAACTAGTAATTTTAGTTTCATGCATTAATAAATTAAGAGTGGAGGTGGGAATTTAGATACGCATATTTGGTATAGGCATAATTGCATATTATTTTTTTCATATCTTTTGTGTTTATAGGTCTCTTGGCAAATAATTAGACATCTAGTGGCATATGCTAAAGTAGACCTCTTTATTTTTATGTTATTTTAGTTTATTCATCTACCCCTTTGGGCATGTATGTTGTATATATTGCCTTTTGACTCATGTGTGCCAACGATCCATAACTATGTTTTTGTTCTCTCTATGTTTTAGTCTCTTGACACATATATTTAGGTTAGACACCTACATTGACACAAGTGTTGAAACCATGACATAGGTGTCCAAACTTTTATTTTAATATTTTTTCATACTTTTCACCTTATGACTATTTATTTACCTCTATATTGTTGTGTGAATATTTTGTCATCAACTAACTAGTGACAAAATGGGTATATCAACCACAACACAAGGATATTTAAGCCATGAAAAGTGTGGGTTTACCACATTTGTATGAGGTAAATCTCACCTCTCATCAAAGGGAGGTTCCCTATGAATATTTATACACTATATGTATATATAAGTAAGAAGAAAATAATACTTAGGATAGTATAATAGTATCCACCTCTCTTTTTTCAGAGATGATGTCCAAGGAGCAAGAGAGAGAAATCCTGGTCGTTGGCTAAGAACATTCCTCTTCTTTCAGGAATGGTATCCAACCTAGAGTAAAGAATCCCCTGAAGTAGGTAACAAAGTTAACAAAGAAACCTACATAAGCACAAAGTCTTTTGTTGTCTCCTTCACCGATTCAGAATACGCGTAACCATAGAGTGAAACGAAGCACAAAGTCTTTGCCTAAAACTACAAAGGATAAAAGGATCACCGAGATAAAAGTAGCTCAAAGTCTTCCTTCTATCTTTTAGAAATGTCCTTAGATAATGTCAACACACACACTTTGCTTATTAAATCAAATAGATAAGAGATTATTAGGAAAGAGGACATAAGAACTATTTCCTAAATAATACTAATTACTTCAACACAAAGTCTGAAATAAACCTATTTCTTATTCATTCAATAAAATATGATTTACAAGTTGAGCACAAAGTCTTAAGAAGTGTCTCAATTTTAGCAGAGTTTTTGATCTCAATTATTAGAGATGCTTTTACAAAAGAGGTCCCTCCTATATATAGGGAGAAACTGACAAAATTAAAAAAGATTAAAATACAAAAATATCTTAGTCAAAGGTGAGTCATCTTTGACTTTGAGATATTTTTCTAGATTTTTTACATGTAATTACATATTACAAAATTGCATGCACTTTTACATGACAATAGTGCATGAGAAGAGAGGAAGAAGAGAGAAGGGGAAAATGGTTTAGCTCTTGCCACTAGACTTCTTCAGATGAGCATCATACATGGTGATAGATGCCTAATTCCTATACTATCTGGCACAATGGTGTTCTTGAAGATCACTCTAGCCCTGATTGTAGCATCCTTCAATGTTGTGATTGCCTTTGCATGACTAGTTAACTTGGATCTTAGATTATCCAGGGTTAACTGAGTATCTAAAATGTTATCCACAGAAGTCATTGAGAATGCTTTTTCTTTGAAATCCCTGTAAATCATACCTTTGAATCCTTAAATCATCTCTTCGATAGAGAGAAGTTGATTATCCCTAGAGGTGAGGTCATAAGGTAGTTCTTCCAGTCTATTTAATAGGCCTATGTCACTTTTGTCATTAGCATCTTTGGAAGATTTGAGATCTTCGATCAACTCCTTGAGTACCTGAATCTTATATATTAGTGACTCCTTGATCTCAACATAGGAATCTTTGCTGGAAATAATGCCAATGGATATCAAGGTGCTTTTCTTCAGATGCTTCATTTCCCTCCACTAGCTAAGATATTTCTCTGTACTGTCAATATCTTGAGAAATAAGTGAGACAAGGTCCTCTAAATCTATCCTCACCTTCTTCATCTTGTCTATCTTCTCAAAAACTTTTGTAAGTAAAGAAATTCCTTGAGTTTGCATCTTTTTAATGTAATCCTCTAGCACTTTCCCTTTCATATAGGTTTTCTCTGCTTTTTGAATAATAGGGTCATCTATAGAAAAGGATTCTAGGGTTACCACTTAAGGGGCAAGGGTGAATTTCCTTACTATTGTAGTCAATTTCTCTACCTTGGCCTTATAGTAATCCTTCATCTCCTTTTTTTTGTCAAATTTTTGAACCATGATGTCTATTGCAAACTGTAGATCACTTTTTGCACCTTCATGAATAACTTTTCCAAGTTCAACATGAGAAATGGAATAGCTGCTCATGTCAAAACCCTCAAGGATTACATCCTATAGAGGTTTAGCTATTTCTAAAAATTTATGCCCCTTTTCCTCAACCAATTTTGAAAGGATCCTTGGTGTCTTAAGGGCCTTAGCTTTCACCAGCACTATCTTGCCAAAATCAAAGTCATCTATAGACATGGCTAGCTTCTTTCTTTTGGGCATGAAAGTTGACATCCAAGGAGGGAGAAAGAAGTACTTATTGTGGCAATGGTTCTTGTAACTGGTGTAACTAGGGTGACATTTGTACTGCTAGTGGTAACAATGGTCATGGTTAGAGTAACTGGTGAAACCATACCGGCTGTTGATTGATCAAGGGTAGAACTTTCTCTTAAATTGAAAGAAGGAAATCCCAGACTAGGAATAGAACTTGAGGAACAAAGAGTATCTCTAGAAGTGCCTTGAGGATCACCAAACATGAACCTGGAAGGAGAGGTGGCTCCAGAAGAAGGAACACTGATGGGAGATAGAGGTGAAGGAGATGCTATAAGAGATTGAGATGGTGAAGGAGAGACATCTGTAAGTGGCTGTGCTCCTTCCTTAGAAGGTAGAGGCTTAGTTCTTTGCTACTCTGAGGGCATATCATCTATCTCCATTTGCTGAGCTACCTATTCTTGGGAGCTTTGTTCTCTAACTCCCTTAGCCATTGATTTTGGCTCCTCAACAACCTTCAATTTCTTGGACACAAAGATGATTCTAGGCTTGTGAGGCCTAGATGGAGAAGGAACATCACCTTTATTCTTGGTCTTATTTTCTACCTTCTTCATCATTTTTGCTTGAAATTCAGCCTTCGATCTTGTAATAAACTCCTTCAGTGTGATCCCTTTAGCTGTTAACCAATCATTGGTGTTAGCCAATATTGGTTCAAATCTCTTCCTCAAAGAAGTTAATTCTTTTTGAGACCACTGAATTGGAGGAAGAGGAGAGTTAGCAACCTTTTCAGCTAGGTACCTATTATTGATAATGTTCTTATCATCAACCAAATTAGAGGGAATATTTGCAAGCCCCAGATATTTGATTTACTCCAGAGTGAGCCTACTGTAGTCCATTCTCCTAATTTCTTTAGCTATTCTCAGATCTACCCAGATGTCTTCAATCATAAGCTCATGAAACTGAGTCTTTATTCATATCATATCTTTAACACCCCTATAATCAAAATTGTCCCTCCTCTTGAACAATTTCATAGTAACTAGTTGTAACTCTATTTCCATGACCTTTGCTTTGGCTGTAGTTAAAACTAAGTACCTACCAATTTCAACTAGATATCTAAAACCTCACTTTTTTAGTTCCATCTACCTAGTGTGTATGACAACCATTTGTCTACACAGCTCCATTAATACCAACTTGTCAAAAGGAAATCTGGGGAGCATATGAGAATAGCCTTGGAAAAAGCCAACTTGAAGATAGCAAAAGGAGGGAAATTATAGAAACATGTAGCTAAAGTCATTGACAACCATCCAGGATTCATCAGATACTCTTTTTTATTTGAGCTGAGGGTTGAAAAGGCACAAAAATACTACAAAGAAGGGGTCATTTACCCTCTTAGAATGGCAGATTAATCCTTATAGTGTCAACTGAGGGTAATATGAGTACACTGGGGTGGTCTTCCTATCTCCTTCAGTTGTCAAACCTGGAAAGGTTCACATTACAGCCTCTATGTACACCAAGTACAAATTCATATAGAACTTCAAAGTGGTTAATACCTTTGTCAGTTGCTCGTGAAGAGCATTGCTAATCTGCTCACCCCAAAAGATGACTTGCTTCCCTTGGAGGATGATCTTGATGAAGGGATACATCCACTCATGAAATTATGAAGAAGATAGCAAACCTCTTACCCTACTGAGGAGAGTAATCAAGTCACCAAACTCTTTAATGAAATCACTCCTCAAATTTTTTTGTAGCCATCTAAACAAGTTGGTTCTAGGGGCCTTAAATGACCTATTATTAATTACCTTCTTTACCCTTTTAAGGTCCTTATCATACTCTTTTTGTGCCTCAACAAAGTCAATTCTTAGTACTTTAGTGGTAGGAGGGCACATGAAGACTTTATAAATAAATTTAGGGTCCAACCAAATTATCATGTTGCCGCTAGCATTTGACACTAATCTAGTCTCTCTGTTGTAGAATTGGGTGTACTAGAGGATGAACTTCCTATGATGTGCCACTACTGGGAAAGAAGCAACCAAATGAATGTTGCTCTTAATGATTCTTTTCATTTTAGAGCTCAAGTTCATTGCCTTGGTTTTGGTCACAAACTTAGCCATATCCACATGGCCAATTTTTGTGTCTCTAATCTCATCAACATTAGAGGTGACCGAGGTGATCAAAAAAATGCCCTAGTACTAGTACTTCATGGCTTTTGAATTCTTCACAGAAGCCTTAGTCATTGTAACTAGTCTGAGTTGACTGGGTGCCAATGAACGAGAATCTTCAGGGGGTACTGTAATCATGATTGTGTAATTAGGGAATAGTGGGCAAATTGGGGAATTTACATGTTAGGTGATCATGACCAAGGAAGGGTGCTTGACAAGGCTAGGTCAAAAAACAAGGGGAAAAAGAGGAGAAGGTAAAAAAATGAAAAAGAGAAAAATTTCTCCAGAGTTGGAAGAAATTGGGAGAAAAAAGTAAGGGCGGCAAAATTTGCCACCCTAGCATGTGGACAGGATTGCATGCACGGGCAACAAATTTTGCCACCTTGCATGCAAAGGAGAGAAAAAAAGAGGCACAAGCAATGAATTTCACCGCTCGTGCATGTATTTACCTATGTCAATGGTGAAATTCACTGCTTGTATAGGTAAACAAGGCAAACATGTATCAACGATGAAATTTTCCATCGATGCATGTGAGGGGGAGAAAAAGAAAGGGCACAAACATTGAAATTCGCTACCCATGTGTGTTTCAACAAAAAGCATAGGGGTAGTGAAATTTTCCACCCTTGCCTTTTTAGCTTCCATCAGTGGCAAATTTTTCCACCCATGCAGGTTGAAAGGGACGAACTTGTATAGGCAGTGAAATCCACTGCCAATGTAGGTGAAGGGAAAAGGCAAGGTTAGGGAAGTAGAAAGGTTATGGTGGTGAGATTACTACCCTTAGTAGGTAGGAAACTAGGGAACCATGGGAGAGAAGGGAAGGCAACAAAAATCACTGCCCTAACATTGGGAGGATGCTTGGAAGGGCGACGGTGAAGGGATAGAGCTCGATGGGAGAAGAAGAGAAAATGGGCCAATGGGTAGGGAGAAAGCAAGGAAAAAATAAATATAAAACTGAAAGCAAACTTAAAGAGAAGAAGAAAAAGAAATAAATGCCAAATACAAGACCTACTTGGAAAACCACGTGCACCGTGAGCTCAAATCTACCAAAACACTCTTTTACCCATTCATTGGATCATCCAGAGGCAGAAGGTAGGAGGAGGAGAGGAAAGAATGAATCAAAATGAGAATCAGATTAAATGGGGTGAAAATCAACCCCAACCACTTGGCATGTATGGCAATAAATGTTGTGCATAAAAATTAAGGCAATGTAGGGGTGGCTAATTTCACTGCCCTTGCACTGGAAAATGAAGGGACATGCAGGGGTGGTGAAATTTGCCACTCTTGCATGTGAGAGATGAAAAATGCAAGGGCAGAAAAATTTGCCTACCATGTATGTCTAGATGTAGGGCTAGAAAATTTTACCGCTCCTGCATGCACAAAAGAAAAATGCATTGATGGTAAAAATTGCCACCCATGCATGACAATAGAAGAAAATGGCTAACACTGAAAAAGCCAAAATATTGGTCCCCTAGTTATATCAAGACTGTAACAACTTTCATGTCTTGGAGAAAATGTAATGAAAATATGTTAGGAATTTTGAATGGTATTAGTTGAGCCAATATGAGAACAAGAAAAACTCATCTCAAAAATAGACTTAGAGAGACAAAGGGTGAAATAGACAAGTTTCATAGGGGATTGTTTCAAAATGAGCTAAGCTAATTTTTGAAAACAATAGCTAGCTCCTATTGGGGAACTTTTGTTAATCAAAATGATCAATGGGAGTAGAAACCAGTCTCTAAGTGCCTTCATCCAAGCCATTGGGCTACAAAGTCAGGATAAAATGAAAAAAATAAATAAAACGTAAAAAACTATACAAATATATAAGTGGATCCATCTAATCTTCAAGGATTAAAAAGCTTAAGATGCTGCCCACTGTGGGGTAGAGCAAATGGCATTCCATCTTGATACTCTAGCAAGAAGCTACTCTCACCATAGATTTGTTGAATGGTGAATGGACCTCTCCATAAAGAGTTAAATTTGCCATGCATTCCCTTCAGTTCTTTCCTCTTGTCCCATAACAAGACTTGATCTCTAATTTGAAAATCACAAACCTTAGCCTTTTTATCAAAAAGTTTATTCACCTAATTTTGATGCATCGTAATCCGGTCCACCACCATGGTTTGCTACTCATTCAGTTTAGTCAGACACATGATTCTTTTATCGATCAAACTTTTGAAGGTTGAATCTTTGATTGCTTTGGCTAACTTGAGCGCTAGTAGTTCTAGAGTGATGGATATCTCTGCATTCAAGTCATATAGAAGTTGGAAAGGTGACATACCTATGACCCTCTTAGGGGTAATTCTATTTTCCCATAAAGCATCAAATAGTGCTTTGTGCCATGTCCTCTAATTGTCATCTACCAACTTTCTGATAATAGTGACCAGGTTCTTATTACTCGATTCTACTTGGCCATTTCCCTATGGGAAATAATCTGAAGTGTGGGATAGGGTGTTCCCATAATAAAAATAGAATTGAGTAATTTCTTGCAAAGAGAAATAGGATGCATTATCTATTACAATTTTGAGTGGGACCCCAAATTGGGAAATTATATTTTCCTTAAGAAAACTATAAACCACTTTAGACGTAGCGTGCTTGGTCAGAATGGCCTCCACCCCCTTGGTAAAATAAATAGTTGTTGTGAGGACATAATCATGTCCAACACTCAAAGATGAGTTAACTATGTCAATGAAGTCAATACCCCACTATTGAAAAGGCTCTTCAATTATTATTGGCTTGAGAGGCAATGCAACTAGTTTAGGCTTTCTAATGAATTATTGACACAATTCGCATCTACACATCCATTTGTATGCATTTTGAAATATCATAGGCCAATATTACCTTACTCACAAAATCTTGTACGCTATCACTGGTACAAAAAGATTTCCTCCATATGCCAAATTGTGGAAAGACTCTAAGAGTTTATCTTGTTGTACCTTATCAACACAACAAAGAAATGCCCCATCTAGATTCTTTTTAACACAGACCATTATCCCACAAAACATAACTAATAGCTTTTAGTTTAACATTGTGTTTTTCCTTATAGGAGAGATGAGCAGGACACTCACCATAAGTTAGAAAATAGGTGATGCTGGAATACCACTCATCAATAGTGGCAATAAAGAGGACCATGGGTATGCCTTCGATCTCTATTTCTTTGCTTTCTACTCCTTCAGGAATGTTGTTGGCAATCAACTGATAGAGACCCTTTCCCCACATGAGTTTGGTAGGTTTGATGTCTAAATCAAACCATTGAATTTTGGTGATCTAATTACCCCTCTTCATACCAAACTCCTATTGAGTCAAAATGGACTTCACTGTTGTATCAAGGACTAGAACCTCAGTGTGTAAATTTAGGATATAAAACCTGAAATGTTTAACTGCTTTGACCACCGTATATGCATGCTTCTCCATGTTGGAATATTTCAGCTCATGAGCCTTGAGTGGACAACTCATGAGCCTTGAGTGGAAAACTAATGAAGGAGATAGGATATTCCATGCTTTCTTGGTTTTGTTGAACTAAAATGGCTAAGAGCAAATGTTTCAAAGTATAACTATATATTTTGAAGCTTTTGGTGTAGTCTGGACAAACCAAGATTGGTGTGTGAGTGATTGCTTCTTTGATGTCTTTGAATGTTGATTACCCTTAGTAGTCCACCTAAAGGTAGCATTGTCTTTCATCATATTGATGATGTGGCAAGTCTTCTCAGCAAACTTAGGGATGAACCTTCGAAGAAAATTCACCTTTTCGAAGAAAGAGTGAATCACAATTTTACTGGTAGGTAGAGTAAGTTCTTGGATGGACTTGACTCTTTCCAAATCAATTTTAATACCTTCTCAGGACACAATGTGTTTGAGAAGTTTCCCTTCAGTCACCCCAAAGATAGATTTCTTTGGGTCTAGAGAAATACCATTCTGACAACAGTGTTCCAATATTCTTTGTAAATGGTGGACATAGTCAGAACGGTGCTTTGAAAATACCATCAAATCATCTAGGTATATTGTAATGAACTTACCCATTTCATCTTTGAAAGTGAGGTCCATCACTCTTTGAAAAGTGGCACCTATGTTTATTAGTCTGAAAGGCATTCTTTGATAGGTAAAGGTGCCCCAAGGTGTGGTGAAAGCAGTCTTATGCTGATTTGCTTTTCCAACTTCAATTTGATTGTACCCTAAGAAACTATCCAGCATTGATAACATCTCTGAACTTGTTACCATCTGCAAAACTTGATCTATGATAGGGAGAGGGTAGTTAAATTTTAAATATAATTGATTCAATTTCTTGAAATCCATGCAGATTTGAGTTTCACCATTTTTCTTTCTAACAAGCACTGTGTTGGCAATCCATGTGGAGTGATGGATTGGGAAAATTATCTGGGCATCAAGCATTTTTTGTATCTCAGCTAAAATGGTACCTAAGATTTTTGGATTATATTGCCTAGACTTTTGCTTATAAGGCATAGAGTTCACCTTAAGAGGAATGTCATGGTGAATGTCATCAGGCCTAAGTGATTTCAGGTCATCATAGGAATAAGCCAAGATGTCTATATATTGGTAGAGTAGATTAGCAAGCTTGAATCTCTCCTTGAGAGTGCAACATTTCCCAATGTTTACCATCTTAGGATCTCCCTTGGTTCCCAGGTTTAATTGATCAAAATCTTGGGAGGAGTTTGAATCTATTCACTATTGTTTAATAAACCTGTCATGGTTATCAAACAATTTCTCTAAGAAAACTAAGCCTTTAGGAATCTTATTTCCTTTAAGCTACAAGAAATCCTCACCTATGTTCACATTCAATTTAGAAGTTGCTTCACATTCCTGAAGTTCACTGCCTTCAAAATGTAGTTGTTCAAAGCTGTCTCTTTGCTCCAAGAAGGCAATGATTTGATCATCATTGTTGAATAATTGCTAATGACTTGCATTATCAGGTACACTTGGTCAAAAGACCAATTTAATAGTGTATTTATCTCCTTTAAAATCTAGGTGGGGAACCAAGAGAGTAGCAAAAATAGCTAATACATCTACCCGGTCATTAAATTCTCTTAGAATGACAGAGATGTTGAAAGCATCAAAATTTTTAATTTGGTCCCAAATAAGATTGTGATAGTGGCACAATCTTTCATTCTTAGTTTGATAGAGGTTTCTTACCTAGCAAACCACCAATTTGGCATCCCCTTTAGCATGGAGTAGTTTAATGCCTTTTTCTCTAGCAGCCTATAATCTGAGTAATAAGGATTCATACTTAGCTGTGTTGTTGGTGTTGTTGAACTGTAACTTATAGGATAAAGGAAAAATATCTCCTTAAAGAGATACAAACACAACTCTAGCTCCTGAACTGGTAGAAGAGTAGCTGCCATCAAATTCTAATATCCATACCTCACTAGACACCGCTTTTCCTTTGAAAACTTCTTCATTTGGGGGAAGAGGTTCTTCCATGCATTCATTTCACTTTTCTGATTCTCCCGCTATGTGAGCTGAACACATTTCCAAGTTGTCACCTATAGGAGTTTTGTTGGATGCCTCATGTATTTCATTTGTGGATAGGAAGTAGTTGCCCATGCCAGAAGACTTAAATAAAATTTGAGCTTCTGGTGCTGATGATTGGGTGACTACATATCTTGCCTCTTTTTCAAGAAGCAATTTCTTCATAACACCTTGGATTCGGATCCTTGATTTTGACAAGTCCATGCTCAAATCACCTCCAACATATTTATAGAAATTCTACCCAAGTAGGATGTTGTAAGAGGCTAGAACATCGGCCACTAGAACCGTCATTTTTATCCTCTTTTTTGAAAAAGCTGTGAAAGCAAATTGGGCATCTTTTATCTAACTGAGGAGTAGGACTTGCTTGTTTTCAATAGAAAAACACCTCCCAAAAGTCTTGGTCAAATTTAGACTGAGGGAATCTACCACCTTGGTGGGCATGACATTATCTGAGGCTCTAGAGTCTATTATGCAATTACTCAATTTGTAACCATTTATTAGCAGGGAAACATAAAAAGATTCTATTTTTTTTGGAGCAACTGGAAGAGTCACGATAAGATTATTTTGGGTGTATTTATCTTTAGGGGGATCATGAATGGCTTTTGAAGAATCTTGTTCTATGGAGATGGCTTTATTTTTCACATATTTTGCCAACCTATCAAATTATTCAGGGTTAGCTCTCAAATACTCAATCTCTATCATTTGGATCTTAGTCTTTCTGGCATGAACAATTATATTAAATAATTGAAAAAATTTGAGATAGAAGAAAAGGATCCATCATCTTGGTCTTTAGTGGGTGTGAAACTAGTCTGAGCAATAGAGGTGGAAGGTATGGGGTGGTTGGAGGTACTTACTTTTTTATGAGTTACCTGATCTTTTGATTGAGAAGGTAATGGAGTCCCTCATTTAGTGATGGAAACCACCAGCTAAGGTTCTTTTTTTGCTTGTTCTTTGTCAGCCTATGGAGTTGACTAGTTTTGAGATCTAGAGAAAACAACATAAGATCCATCCAACCCTTCTCCTTTACTTCTAGCTTCATCCTGGTAATCTAGGAAACCAATATTGGAGTCACCAGCTAACTCTTCTTCCTACTCTTCAAAGAGATTAGCATCATCTTGTTGGTCCAACTCAGGTTGGAGTGAAAAGTTATGTTCAGTCTCTAGGTAACTGACTACTATATTGGCAGGTGTTACTTCAATGGCTAGTTTCCCTGGAAGAGGAGGCAGGTGATTTGGTTGCCCATGGTTTCAGGTAGCATTGCCCTAATATTTTTGATTCTAGAATGTTCTTATTGGTATATATTGATAGGTGGGAGTAGACATATCTTGGACCATTTATCTCTTCAAAGCTATCAGTTCATTTGTCAATTTTGCACCATAGGGTCTGTAGTGCATGTAGAAGAGCTTTCAGCAGATGAAGAGAATCTATTTTAATGGAGTCTTTTCTGATCTTACCTACCAAGATAAGATCATCCTCAATCTTATTAGCCAAATTTTGGGCCAATGTGAGATCTATAGGTCCAGCTCACCTCAACAAGAAACTTACTTTGGGAAGTTGTGAGTTGATAAAAAAGAACTTAAGATTCTCTGGCGTGGGCTGAGTGACGGTTGGAATCCGGTTCCTTAACTTGTTGAATTTGGCTATGAAATCCCTCATGGGTTACTGGGATTCTTTTTTCACATATGTCAGTTATGCTAACAAGGCATGTGCATCTTTGGTAGGTTTAAATCTAGCTTCAAATTTGGACTTTAGCTATTTCAGTTAGTTATAGTTTGAGCTTGAAGGTGGTAGAACCAATCTACAATAGTGCCTTGTAGAGTTTCTACAAAAATTATCACTGCTACGTCTTTAAATTTCACACCAATTACATTGCATGCTATAGAGAAGGTAGTAATATGCTCATCAAGATGAACCTTCCCATCACCAAAAACTTGGGAATTTTTTTTTCTAGAATTACAAGGTAGTTCATGCATGAGTGGGGTCAAATTAAGAGGACCAAAAGAATTGCCCCACAGACCTTGAGTCATTATGATAGGATGATTAAATGGTAGGATAACAAATCTTGGTGGAGTCAATAAAGATAAATCCTTACCAATATTGAGGCTAGAAGCTTCACCAAGTATGGGAGATCTAGTGTAGGTAGGAGGGAAGTTCCTAGTTCGTTGAAGACGAGATGATGAAGGAGAAATCTCAAAATTATTTTGCTGCACCAGCTCAAATATAGGATCAACAATACCTTGAGCTCTCTGGCCTCATGTGTACAGTGGATCTACCAGAGTGTCAAATGAAAAAGGGACCAAAATTGCTTCAAGTTAAAGCTTGAGGCCTCAAAATGCATGTTCGTAATCCCCAATGGAGTCACTAAAAAGTTGTTGGGTGAATATTTTGTCATCAACTAATTGATGACAAAATGGGTATATCAACCACAACACAAGGAGATTTAAGCTATGAAAAGTGTGGGTTTACCACATCGTTACAAGGTAAATCTCTCTTCTCATTAAGGGGAGGTTCCCTATGAATATTTATATGCTATATGTATATATAAGTAAGTAGAAAATGATACTCGGGGTAGTATAACATCATCTACCTCTCTTTTTTTAGAGATGATATCTAAGGAGCAAGAGAGAGAAATCTTGGTCATTGGTTAAGAACATTCTTCTTCTTTTAAGAATGGTATCTAGCCTAGAGTAGAGAATCTCTTGAAGTACGTAACAAATTTAACAAAGAAACCTATGTAAGCACAAAGTCTTTCGTTGTCTTCTTCACCGATTTGGAATACGCGTAATCGTAGAGTGAAATGAAGAACAAAGTATTCACCTAAAACTACAAAGGATAAAAAGATCACTGAGATAAAAGTATCTCAAAGTCTTCCTTCTATCTTTTAGAAATGTCCTCAGATAATGTCAACACACACACTTTGCTTATTAAATCAAATAGATAAGAGATTATCAGGAAAGAGGACATAAGAACTATTTCCTAAATAACACAGATTACTTCAACACAAAGTCTGAAATAAACCTATTTCTCATTCATTAGATAAAATATGATTTACAAGTTGAGCACAAAGTCTCAAAAAGTGTCTCAATTTTCGCAGAGTTTTTACTCTCAATTATCAGAGATGCTTTTACAAAAGAGGTCCCTCCTATATATAGGGAGAAACTTACAAAAATTAAAAAAGATTAAAATACAAAAATATCTTAGTCAAAGGTGAGACATCTTTGACTTTGAGATATTTTTCTAGATTTTTTACATGTAATTACATATTATAAAATTGCATGCACTTTTACATGATAAAAGTGCATGAGAAGAGAGGAAGAAGAGAGAAGGGGAAAATGGTTCAGCTCTTGCTACCAAAATTCTTCAGATGAGCATCATACATGGCAATAGATACCTAAATTCCTATACTGTCTAGTGTAATGGTGTTCCTAAAAATCACTTTGGCCCTGATTGCAGTGTCCTTTAATGATGTGATTGCCTTCACATGACTAGTTAACCTGGATCTTAGATTATCCAGGGTTAACTGAGTATCTAAAATGTTATCCACAGAAGTCATTGAGAATGCTTTTTCTTTGAAATCCCTCTAAATCATACCTTTGAATCCTTAGATCATCTCTTCAGCTGAGACAAATTGATTATCCATGGAGGTGAGGTCGCAAGGTAGTTCTTCCAGTCTATTCAACAAGCCTGTGTCACTTTTCTCACTAGCATCTTTAGAAGATTTGAGATCTTCGATCAGCTCCTTGAGTACCTGAATCCTATATATCAGTGATTCCTTGATCTCAACATAGGAATCTTTGTTGGAAATAATGCTGATGGATATCAAAGTGCTTTTCTTCAGATCCTTCATTTCCCTCCACTTGCTAAGATATTTCTCTGTACTATCAATATCTTGAGAAATAAGTGAGACAAGGTCCTCTAAATCTATCCTCACCTTCTTCATCTTGTCTATATTCTTAGCAACTTCTATAAGGAAATTCCCTAAGTGTGTATCTTTTCAATGTAATCCTCCAGCACTTTCCCTTTCATATAGGTTTTCTCTATTTTCTAAATAATAGGGTCATCTATAGAAAAGGCTTCTGGGGTTGTCACTTCAAGGGCAAGGGTGAATTTCCTTACTACTATAGTCAATTGTTCTACCTTGGCCTTATAGTAATCCTCCATCTCCTTTTCTCTATCAAATTTCTTAACCATGATGTCCATTGCAGACTGTAGATCACTTTTTGCACCTTCATGAGTAACTTTTCCAAGTTCAACATGAGAAATGGAATAGATACTCATGTCAAAACCCTCAAGGGTTGCATCCTGTAGAGGTTTAGCTATTTTTAGAAATTTATGCCCCTTTTCCTCAACCAATTTTGTAAGGATCCTTGGTCTTTTAGGGGCCTTATCTTTCACCGACACTATCTTGCAAAAATCAAAGTCATATGCAAAGATAGCTAGCTTCTTTTTTTTGGCATGATAGCTAACACCAAAGAGGGAGAAGAAGTATTTACTGTGGCAATGGTTCCTACAGCTGGTGTCACTAGGGTGACATTTGTACTGCTAGTGGTAACAGTGGTCATGGTTGGAGTAACTAGTGAAATCGTACCAGTCATTGATTGATCAAGGGCAGAACTTTCTCCTAGATTGAAAGAAGGAGATGCTAGACTAGGAATAGAACCTGAGGAGTGAAGAGTATCTCTAAAATCACCTTGAGGATCACCAAACATGAACTTAGAAGGAGAGGTGGCTCTAAAACAAGGAACACTGATGGGAGATAGAGGTGAAGGAGATGCTATAGGAGATTGAGGTGGCAAAGGAGAGACATATATAAGTGGTTGTGCCCCTTCCTGGGAAGGTAACAGCTCAATTCTTTACTACTCTAAGTGCCTATTATCTGTCTCCATTTGCTGAGCTACTTATTCTTAGGAGCTCTATTTTATAACTCCTTTATCTGCCAATTATGGCTCCTCAACAACCTTCAATTTCTTGGACACAAAGATGATTCTAGGCTTATGAGGCCTAGATAAACAAGGAACATGACCTTTATTCTTGGTCCTATTTTCTACCTTCTTCCTTGTTTCCACTTAAAATTAAGCCTCTAATCCTATAATAAACTCTTTCAGCATGATCCCTTTAGCTACTAACCAATCATTGGTGTTAGCCAATATTGGTTCAAATCCATTCCTCAAAGAAGTTAATTCCTTCTGAGACCATTGAATTGGAGGGAGAGGAGAGTCAACAACCTTTTCAGCTAGGTACCTATTGTCGATAATGTTCTTATCATAGACCAAATTGGAGAGAATATATGCAAGCCCTAGATATTTAATCTACTCTAGAGTGAGCCTACTGTAGTCCATTCTCCTAATTTCTTTAGCTATTCTCAGATCTACCCAGATGTCTTTGATCATAAGCTCATGAAACTAAGTCTTTATTTGGATCATATCTTTGACATCCCTGTAGTCAAAATTGTCCCTCCTCTTGAACTATTTCATAGTAACCAGCTGCATCTCTATTTCCATGACCTTTGCTTTGGCTATAGTCAAAACTAAGTACCTGCCAATTTCAACTAGAAATTTGAAACTTGGCTTTTTCAGTTCCATCTACCTAGTGTGTATGACAACCATTTGTCTACATAGCTCCATTAAGACCAACTTGTCAGAAGGAAATCTGGGGAGCATATGATAATAGCCTTCGAAAAATCCAACTTAAAGATAGCAAAAGGAGGGAAACTTTAGAAACATGCAACCAAAGTCATTGACAACCATCCAAGCTTCATCAAATACTCTCTTTTGTTTGAGTTGAGGGTCAAAAATGCATTAAAATACTATGAAGAAGGTGTCATTTACCCTCCTAAAATGGTAGATTAATCCTTCCAGTGTGAACTAAGGGTATTATGAGTAGATTGGGGTGGTCTTCCTATCTCCCTTAGTTGTCAAACCTAGAAAGGTTTGCATTGAAGTCACTATGTATACCAAGTATGAAGTCATATAGAACTTCGAAGTGGTTGATACCTTGGTCAGTTGCTCATGAAGAGCATTTCTAATCTGCTCACCCCAAAAGATGACTTGCTTCTCTTGGAGGATGATCTTGATGAAGGGATACATCCACTTATGGAATTATGAAGAAGATGACAGACCTCGTACCCTGCTGAGGAGAGTAATCAAGTCACCAACCTCTTTAATGAAATCACTCCTCAAAAAATTCTATGGCCATCTAGACAAGTTGGTTCTAGAGGCCTTAAGCCACCTATTATTCATTACCTTCTTTGCCCTTTCAGGGTCCTTTTCATACTCCTTTTGTGCCTCGATCAAGTTGATTCTCAGTACTTCAATGGCAAAAGGGCACATGAAGACTTTATCAATAAATGTGGGGTCTAGCTGAATTATCATGTTACTGCTAGTGTCTGACACTGATCTAGTCTCTCTGTTATAGAACTAGGTGCACTAGAGGATGAACTCTTTATGATGTGCAACTATTGAGAAAGAAGTAACCAGATGAATGTTGCTCTTGATGATTCTTTTCATTTCAGAGCTTGGGTTCATTGCCTTGGTTCTGGTCATGAAATCAGCCATATCCATGTGGCCAATTTTTGTGTCTCTAATGTCGTCAATATTAGAGGTGACTGAGGTGATCAAAAAAATGCCCTGGTATTGGTACTTCATGGCTTTTAACTTCTTTAGAGAAGCCTCAGTCATTGGAACTAGTTTGAGTTGAGCGGGTGCCGATGAACAAGAATCTTTAGGGGGTACTGCAATCATGATCATGCAATTAGAAAATAGTGGGCAAATTAGGGAATTCACATGTTAGGTGATCATGACCAAAGAAGGGCACTTGACAGGGCCAGGTTAGAAAATGAGGGGAAAAAGAGGAGGCAAAAAAGTGAAAATGAGAAAAATTTCTCTAGAGTTGAAAGAAATTGGGGGAAAAAAGTAAGGGTGGCAAACTTCACCACCCTAGCATGTAGACAGGTTTGCATGCATAGGTAGGGAATTTTGTCACCCTTACATACAAAGGAGAGAAAAAAAGAGGCATGGGTAATGAATTTTTCCACTCGTGCATGTATCTACCTGCATCGGCAGTGAAATTCACTGCCCATGCAAGTAAACAAGGCAAACATGTATCGATGGTGAAATTCACCACCGATGCATGTGAAGGGGATAAAAAGAAAGGGCATGGGTGCCAAAATTCACCACCTATGCATGTTTCAACAAAAAGTGTAGGGGCGGTGAAATTCACCACCCTTGCCTTTTCAGCTTGTGTCAGTGGTGAATTTCACCACCCATGCAGGTCCAAAGGGATGAACCTGTATAGGTAATGAAATCCACCACCAATGTAGGTGAAGGGAAAAGGCAAGGTTAGGGTAGTAGCAAGGTTAGGGTGGTGAGATTACCACCCTTAGTAGGTAGGAAACTAGGGAACTATGGGAGAGAAGGGAGGCAGTGAAAATCACCGCCCTAACATTGGGAGGATGCTTGGAAGGCCGACAGTGAAGGGATAGAGTTCAGTGGGAGAAGAAGAGGAAACAGGCCAATGGGTAGGGAGAAAGAAAGGAAAAAACAAATATAAAATTGAAAGCAAACTTAAAGAAAAGAAAGAAAAAGAAATAAATGCCAAATATAAGACCTACCTAGAAAACCATGTGTGATGTGAGCTCAAATCTACCTAAACGCTCTTTTACCCATTCGCTAGATCAACCAGAGGTAGAAGGCAGGAGGAAGAGAGGAAAGAATGAATCAAAATGAGGTGAAAATTAGATTAAATGGGGTGAAAATCAACCCCAACCACCCAACACATGTGGCAATAAATGCCATGCATGGAAATTGAGGTAGTGTAGGGGCAGCTAATTTTGCCACCCTTATACTGAAAAATGAAGGGACATGCAAGGGAAAAAAAATTTGCTGCTCCTACATGTGAGAGATGAAAAATGTAGGGGCATCAAATTTTGTTGCCCATGCATGTCCAGATGCAGGGGCAATAAATTTTGCTGCTCCTTCATGCACAAAATAAAAATGCACTGACGGCAAAAATTGCTGCCCATGCATGAAAATAGAAGAAAATGGCTAACACTAAAAAAGCCAAAATTTTGGTCCCCTAGTTGTATCGAGACCATAACAACTTTCACATTTTGGAGAAAATGTATTGAAAATATGTTATGAATTTTACATGGTATCAGTTGAGCCAATACGAGAATGAGAAAAACCCATCTCAAAAATAGACTTAGAGAGACAAAGGGTGAAATAGACAAGTTTCACAGGGGGTTGTTTCAAACGAGCTGAGCTGATTTTAGGAACAACACATATGTTTATTCTATTTTAATATTTTCATGCACCAATAGATCCTAATTGAAAATTAAGATATCCATATATATATATATATATATAGTTATTTTTTTCCAAAAATTTTAAATAATAACTTCAATTAACATTTAATTTATTTTATTCAAGAGATATTGAACTATAATACATATTAAATTGATATAACTAAAAGTCTAAAGAATTATACAAATCAATTTTTACTTGCATTATTTAGAGTAAAAATTACAATATGAAAAAGAGAATATAGTTTCATGATCACCATTCCACACACACCTAGGATGGAGAACTACATGAGAATCTTGGGCCATATTTAGATTATATGGCTATGTAGATAGTACATAATGACAAAAGGGGTTACTAGGGTTGGGTTTAATCACATGTTAACCCATTTTTACAAAGTTATAAGAGGTCAAGTTCAAGAGATATAGGGTTTTGATTATTGGCTAGAATCCATATGAATTATGACTGATTATTAAGGATAAAAAAGACATATAAGTGATGGAAAAAAATTAATGAATATTTGGTTTCATTCCCATACATATTTTATATTGTACACCTATGGAAAAACATGACACTTTGGTCAACACAAGCATCAAGATGACAAATATAGTTAAAACATAGAATAAATAGATCATAAATCCTGATCATCATCCTCAGAAATTTACAAATCACATTCAAAGTATAAAACATAATTTATAACAAAATACACTCTCTTTACCCCTTAGTTTTATAATATTTTATTAAATTTATCATGCATGGTGAAATAGGTAAATTCCAATTATTTGTCACATATTGTGAAATCTTAATATTTTCATATTAGATTCCAACAATTTGATTTGCTTAGTGTGTTTATATATTAAACCCATATAGCATAAAACACCTTGGTAAATATAATAAGTAAATGGTATTAGAAACCAATATTAATCATAATCTCACTCTCTCTAATATTTTTATGTCTATATTTTTAGAGAAGCCTTGTTGTGGAGAGTAAATTAATTAAATAATCACATAATAATTGTATGTGTCACACTTCGGTTTCACATTAACCAAATAACAATAATTAATCCATTAAAAAACTATGATTAATAAGTAAGCATCATTTAATTAAGTTAACAATATAAATTACATAGGTTTTGGTGAAACTTTTGGGGCATGAAATTTTTGTATCATAATATAGGTTCAACACTAGGAACTACGATAAAATCAATATGGTTGGTTTAGTTACCCTATATAATATATAAAAAATAGAATGTGTACTTTTAGTTTCATCATCATGATTCATGTGACTTTTCTACACAAAGGCATTATAAAAATTGTTATTCTTAAGTGTCTAGACATTAGAAAAACATGCATATTCCATGGCACAATCTTATGGCATTGGGTGTTATGTATATAATGACTAATTAGTATAATAAATTAACAAAAATAATGGTAGAGATTTGCTATCAATGTCATCAATGATGACATACGTGCATTGGTTGTACCAATGATGTATGTGAGTAATGTCATCATGGATGTCATAGGTACATTAGTTGGATCAATGAGGTCACTTTGATCCTTATGTATTACTAGTGAAATTATGACATTGTATTATGATGTAGTTGTACTAATTTTCATGAACCAATGTAAACAATGTATACTGAGGCAAACATGTGTATCCTTAATTTTTTGTATTTGTTTATATACATGTGTAATTGTAACATATTATGTAAACCCTAATATTCATTTTTGCATGTAACAAACCTCTCAATGGATTATCTCTATATAAACCACATTTTTTAAGTTTGTGTGTGTATGTCATGGTACAAGTACAAAAATTGTGTTACTAAGCCAAAATTATACCTTTGTGAATGTAAATGTGTTTGTGTGTAAATGTGGTGTACATTGACTTCCATTTATGAAAAAATTTGACATCTAAGTGAAACTATTTATATGTAGTGATATTTTGTGTTTTTTAACCCTAAATTATCTATCTAGTGATTGAACATTGATTAAAGTATGGGGTTCGAAGGTGGAGTGGAATCATGTTTATATTGGTATAAACTAGGTTATGAGTAAGGAAGTGGAGTTTATTGTAGGATGAAAACCCACTTTTCCCATTTCATGAGGTAGTTGTATAAATAATATAAGTGTGTGCATCATAAGTGCCATGAGCACCATGGTATCTTTGTGCATAATGGTCACCTTATGAATGATGTTTTATTCCACCCACCCCTTAGTGGTTGTTCAAAGGAAAACCCTTATGAACTACCCTATGATCCAACCATGTGTAAATTTTTGGAGTAATATGGATAATGATGTTTTCCCCTTGCCTATGAGAGGTAATCGAGGCTTACATTTTTCCATCTCCCCTCAGGTGGCTTCCTTATCCACATACTAATGTAATGTGAAATTTTTATAAAACTATTATTTAATTTTTTATTTTAATTTGATTTCCATTTTAAGTTATTTTCTAAACCAACACTTTTGCTTCTCCTTGATTTAATTTGTGATAAATAATTTATGTTATGATTATTGACTTGATTTTAAATGGAAAAAAATATTTTATTATTTTTTGTTTATGACTCTCTTTTATGGCCACTTTTAATTTTATTTTATCATATTATGGAGTTATTTAATTTTCAATATTTATCTTTGAGTAAATTTTGGTCTCATATATGTTCATAATGTGCATGGTTTTCACTTTGTGCAAGTATGAAGGAGAATAAGTATCTTGGAATATAACTATAGGTTAGAGATGGTAACCCATATATGTGGGTTCATGACACCATCCTTCTCACCTAATAGACGTGGTGGTTATGAGATACTATCTTATTTATTTGGATGTCTAAAAAGGTTTTTATCTCTTATGCACAACTTAGCCAAAACATTTACTTCATGATTTTTGTTGAGAGGTCTAAGGAGGTTATTTTTAGATCACATTGATTACACTTATATTTCAACATTAATATTACTATGGAACTTTAGTTTTAATAATGCACTTTCATCATCAGATGGTGCTCAACTTATTTAGTATGTTATAAAAATAGAAAAATATTATTGTTACACATGTTAATTATCATAATTATATGACAAAAAAAATATTGGGGTTTCAATTGGGTTTTAACATATTTGGGTGCCATCAAAGTGGCTCTGTGTGGACAACATTTGAAACTAGTTTTTTCCCACCTAGTTGATCCCCTTGAGTGCGGCCGATGAGATCACAGATCCAATGAAGGATACTACTAGTGGTAGTGCCTCTAGGGATCTATTTATAAATCTGATAGTGGATAGTCCATCCAATAGATGGAAGAAGGCACTTACAAGTGAAAAGATGTGCCCCTTAAAAATCATGTCGAGCCTCCCTATTATCTCTGAGGGCATGGCCTTGAATATCCCAAATGATTTGGTGGAGGAAATTATGGCATCCATGGACCTTACGTTTGTAGGTAAGTTTTTATCTATCCATCCTAATATTGAAATGGTTAGGAAATGGGTTTTGTCTAGGTGGAAAGTTAAGGGTAGTGTTTCGATCACTATCATGGAAAGAGGCCTATTCCTTTTTAGATTCATGAATAGGGAGGACATGATAGATACTCTTGCTAGAGGACCATGGTTGTATGGCCCACATTCTCTTTCCTTATGCTCATGGAAACCAAGATTTGATCCTAACTCAGACCTTAATAAGTTTGCTCCTACTTGGGTAAGATTGCCAGGGTTCCCTTTGGAATTTTGGGATGAAATTTTTTTCACAGCTATTGTCAATTATATTAGCCAATATGTCACTATAGATCATACAACTAGAACAAAGTATAGCTGTGTGTATGCTAGACTTTGTATCAATGTTGAAATTAGTAGGACCCTCCCTACGTCCATAGAGCTAAACTCTAAATATGGGACTTGGACTCAGCTAATCACTTATGAAAATGCTACCACTTTCTGTCAAATATTTAAGAGAAAGGGACATTTAATGACACAATACACATCAAAGCAAAAGGGGAGGAAAGATGATTCCCAAATTAAAGAGGAGGATCAAGCTCTCCATTACAAAAAGAACAACAAGTAAGAAAAAAAGAGTAATGTGGAAAATCCTGACAATACAAAAAAGGGAGAGGAGGAGACGGGGAAGGAGGATATCACTAGTAGTGAGGGAAAAGCTATCCCAAAGGAAAATATATTATCAAATGATAGTCAGAAGGCTATATTTAACACAACCAACCCTCTAGAAAAATTGACTAATATATATAAGGAGAAAGAGGTAACCTTTTGATAGAGGAAGTCAATGAAGAAGACAAAGTTCCAAGAGTTGGATAGGAAGAAGTAACTCTAGAAAGTCCCACTAAAGGAGAAGTAGACCCACAGTTAAATATAGACATTTTCCATGCTCTTGAAGTCAAAGACCAAGTAGGAAACTACTTAGCAATAGGTGTAATAGGATAAAGTGGAAGTAATGAATAGGATGAATGGGTTACCCTAAAGAAAAATAACTGAAAAGGTAAAAAATTTGTAGATGTTGGCACTGAGCCCAAACAAGGGAGACCAAGCCTAAGAGAAACAAGACAAAGAGAGATTGCTAGGGAGATTATAGTGGTAAATAAAAAACACTAGAGACCCAACCCCCCAAACCCTCTAAATGAGAATATTATCTTGGATCTTGAGGGGCTTTAATAGTCCCTCAAAGTAGTTTGAGGTTAAAAACTGCATTTTAGATAATAAATTAGATATTTTATTATTCTAAGAAGTCAATATGAATGAGGAGAGTTTTACAAAAATTGTTGCCTATATATGGCCTAAGGTGGCTTTTTACATTAGTTCAGTTAAAGGGGCTTCAAGGGGGATTGTCACTATGTGGAATAGTGCTAAAATCTAGGGGTCTCTTATGGCTTATATTAAGCACTTCTTGATTGCCAATTTTTCTATGAAATCTTTAAATTGGTCATTGATCAATGTCTATGGACTGAATAACAGAGCTTTGAGATAGAAATTATGGATAGACTTGAGTAGTTTCAGGAATAATCCCTAGAACTTTAGATGGATGTTAGCCAAATATTTTAACACTCCTCTATACCCTTCTGAAAAATAGGGTGGAAATATGGATTACTCAGACATCATGTTTGACTTTGCTAAATTCATCAATGATTGGGGATTATTGGACATAGAGTTGTAAAACCAAAATTTTACCTAGACCAATAAAAGAAGAGGAGATCAAATGATTCAAGTTAAATTAGATAGATTTATTATATCAAGCAACTGAAAGGATTATCATAATATGCAGGCACGGGCTTTCCCTAGAACCATGTTTGACCACTATCCGATCTTCCTTAGTTGGAGAGAATAGGGACAATCTAGACCTTCCCCATTCCATTTTGAAGCTATGTGGATCAAACACAAAGACTTTAGACAAATGGTGGCCCAATGGTGGAAAATTCATATTCAAGGTACTCCTATGTTCAAAATATTGAAGAAACTTCAACACATTAAATAAGAAGTTTACGGATGGAATAGATACAGCTTTGGGCAAGTCTTCTAGCAGAAGAAAAATATAGTGGGAAAACTCAATGATATACAAAAACTGATAGATCAAGGGGATGACTCTAAGGACACTTTAGAAGAAGAGAATCCCCTATCTTCAAAATGGAAGAATCTTATGGAAAGAGAAGAGGTTTTTTAGAAATAAAAATCCTGTGTTCAATTGCTTAAAGAGGGGGATAAGAACACTGCCTTTTTTCATCTCTTAGCTATGAAACATAGAAAAGCCAACTCAATAAATAAGCTTGTCCTGGATAATCATGACATTATTACCAAGGATAATGAAATAGGGGAACAAGCCTAGGCTTTCTTTCAGAATCTGCTTATGGAAGAAAATAACAATGATAAAATTGATAGACCTATGAATCAATTCATTGATAAAATCCCCTGTTTGATAGTGGAAGAAGATAATCTAGAGAAGTTAAAGCCTATATCTGAGGAAGAAGTCCATGTTGTTTTATTCTCCATGGGTGCTTTCAAAGCCTCGAGTCCTGATAGCTTTCCTCCTATATTCTTTCAAGAATATTGGGAGATAGTAAGAGTGGATCTCACGACTATTGTTCATGATTTTTTCAGATCAGGTAAACTTTTGAAACAAGTTAATAATACCTTCATAGTACTTGTTACTAAAAAATCACAACCTTCACACCTCACTAATTTTAGGTCCATTAGTCTATGTAACATTGTCTATAAGTTATGTACTAAAATGTTGGTCATGAGGATTTAACCTTTGCTAGATAAAATTATTTCTCCTGCTCAAAAAGGTTTCATCCCAAGCAAGCAAATTCTTGATGTTATGATCACCACACATGAGACTATTCACTCCATGGATAAGAGTAGAGCCCCTGGGATGGCTCTCAAGCTTGATATTTCTAAAGCTTATGATAGATTCTCATGGACCTTTCTGTTCCAAGTGATCAAAAAATTTGGGTTTAATGATAAAATTTCTCGCTTGTTATGGAATGCAGTCTCTTCTGCAAAATTATCAGTGCTAATTAATGGTGTTCATAGAGGGTTTTTCTCATCCTTGAGAGGAATTCTATAGGGAGACCCTCTCTCCCCATACTTATTCATCATTATGGCAGAGGCACTGGGAAGATACATACAAGTAAATATAGCCTTAAAAAAGCTAGTGGGCATCAAACCTACCTCCTGCCTTCATCCTATGGTGGTACAATAGTTTGTGGATGATACCATCTTATTTGGCATATCATCGGTGATTGAAGCTAGAAGATGGAATAATATCTTAAATAATTATGCCAGAGAGTCGAGACAAAGGATAAATTTCTAGAAAAGTAATGTGTATTTCTTCAACACTCCTAATGAACTTAGACATATAATCATTGATATATTAGAATGTGCTAAAGTTTCCCTACCAGCTACCTACCTGGGTCTCCCACTCTAGGTCAAAGAGGTATCTCCTAGTTTTTGGAATGGAATTATGAAAAGAATGTAAAGGAAACTTCTTGGTTGGAAGGGGAAACTACTTAGCAGTGCTGGTAAACTGCAACTTCTTCGAGCTTCACTGCAAGGTATTCCTACATACTTCCTGTCTCTTTTTAAAATTCTTGCATATTTTGTTGAGAAAATGAAATAGATCTAAAGGAAATTTTTATGGATGGGAGTGGAAGACAAATAAAGAATGTCTTTAGTTAGATGGGAAAAAGTGTGTCTTCTAAAATCTCATGGTGGACTCAATATTAGGTCTATCAGGAACATGAACAAAGCCCTTCTCTTAAAAGTTAGTTAGACCCTGATCCATAAAAAAATGATTGGAGGGAAATAATGTATGCTAAATACATGCATAGCATTGATGATTCCAACTTTCTTCAACATACAGGATTACCCTAGGGATCTGTGATATGGAATAAAATGCTAAAAAGTAGAAGCCTTATTAAATAGGGAATTAGATGGAAACTTAGAAATGGATAGCATATTAAATTATGGGATGATATCTGGTTAAAGGACAAGGCTCTCATCACACAAGGAAACTATGGAGAGATTGCTGACTTGACTACCCAATTTTTTGGAGATAGGGTCAGTGATTATATGGAAAATAACAATGGGATGAGGAGCTAGAAAAATATTTTAGATTGTTATGTTCACTAGCCCGATCTTTTCCCAAGAGTTTAGGAGATCCAACAGTGCATTTAGGAGATCAAAATCCCTCTCTTCCCCTAGGAGGATGAATAATACTGGTGGCCAGATAAGAATGGATCATTCTCTATCAAATTTGCTTACCATCTGCTCATTTTTGAAGCTTATAATAAAGACATATGGAAAAAGGTTTGGAATCATAAACTTATTCCAAAAATTAACATGTTTTGGTGGGCTACTACTCATAAAAAAATCTTTACTTAGGATAACCTTCAAAAGAGAGGGTTTACTCATGTTAACAAATGTTTCTTGTGTGGTTCAAAAGAGGAATTAGTTTCACACCTCTTTATCCACTGTGAGTTTGCCTAGGAATTATGGGGCACAATACTTAACAACTTTGGTATTGAATGGGTCTACAATTCTAACCTTAAAGAAGTAATTCTTAGCTAGAACCCAACCTTCACACATCCCTGGCTTATGGAATTATGGAAGCAAGCTCTGCCATGTTTCAGTTGGACTTTATGGAAAGAGCGCAACCATAGAATTTTTAGGGACACTGCTAGAAATGCTTCTTAGGTGTTTAACTCCTTTGCTAAGACCATTATGAAAAGTGTTACAAAAACTCATATTCATGTTGCAAAGAAACCTGTATCTCGAATTGAAAACCAAATTGTAGCCAAATGGAAGGTTTTAAACCAGATCCCTATGTATAATAACTCCAAAATGCTATAGAGACTAAATAATAAATGGATCCCCCCTAAACCTAACTAGATGAAACTCAACTTTGTTGGGGCATCCAAGTTGGATGGTAAATCTAGTGGAGGAGGAATTATAAGGAATGATAAAATATGGATGTCTACTATTTGTGTTGGTGGAATTAGATGCCAGAGCAACAACTATGCTGAAGCAATGGCTTTACTATGGGGATTAAAGTTAGTTATATCCCTAGGAATAAGGAACTTGAATATACAAGGAAACTCCAAGATGGTCATAGATGCCATTAATAAAGCATCAAATGTGGGAATCAAGCTAAAATACATAATTATTGATATCTAATTTCTTTTACAAAATTTTTTCAAAGTTGAGATTTCCCATACCTAAAGAGAAGGAAACAGGGTTGCTGATGCTTGTGCCAACCTTGGTCAACAATTTTTAGGTTGGAGGGTGTGGTGACAAGGTTCTCATATTCCCTTAAACATTAGGGAGATCATTTAAAAGGAGATGAATTGTCAATAATGAGGTTCATTAATGACAAGGATAGCTCTCGAAAGCGGTCCACATGGAGAGGGCCATCAAGGATCTCAGAACTTGATAACCTTAGTACTTTTTTGGTAATCATTCATAATTCATTATATCATGAGGTTGAGGCATGCAGGTCTCATCATGAAAATCAAGGGGAAATTATTTTCAAGAATGGGAGTAGATAATATCATCTTTATAGGGCATTTCATAAAATGAGCTATCACATCTGCATTCTGCATAAATGGAAGTAAGGGTTAGCTACTAGTTCAAAGCTAAAGGCAAAACTTAAGAACTCCAATATTTGGGTCTATAAATACAGAATGGGGGGAGACCGTATTCAAACTGAACCTATCTCCTACTACAAATTTAAAGATAATCCACTAGTTTGGCATTATTGTAAAGAAGGGGGTATCAACCCCTATTTGGAAAGGTTGAATGATTATGACAAAAACTTGTCTGAGTAGTTTGTGAGATCCTGGTTGAATAGGTAGGTCATAGTGGGTGGAATTAGTTTTGAAATCTCTAAAAAGGTGATTTCTATGGCCACAATAATGACCATGCAGGGTATAAAACTTCAAAGGAAAACCAAAATCATAGATATGGCTAGCCATAAACTATTTCTAGGTGAGGGAGAAGAACTCATCCTGTATCAAGGAGGGTTCAAGTGCGCTAAACTTTCAGAGCCATGGGATGGAGTATGCTTCATTCTCATGAATTAATTCACTCTTGAGGGGTGATTTAATAGGTTCTACAATTACCACCTTCCTTTGTTAAATCATTTTAGGTGCAATATTATTATTAGCTTTCCTTTTTACCTGCTCTCCTTTTTAGAACACTCTATCTTGAGGGTGAGAGCTAAAATGGCTAAGAAGCTAGATATAAACCCTATTCCCCTACACTATGGGCTAATTTTCTACCTGTATAACTTTCACCATGCCCTCGAGCTAACCAAGAATATCAGAGTTTATAGTGGAGACATTCCTTCCAACCTGGTGTCTGGCAATGCTATTGATGAGTCCTGGGTTTCACCTGCTCCTACCAAAACAAAATATGTCTCTTTCTCCACCCCTAAAGAGACCCCTATTAATACCCCCAGATCCTTTGCAAGCAAGAAGGGTAAGAAGATAAAGGTTGATGAAGAGGAAGAAAATATTAAAGAAACTATGGAGGGGACCCATAGGAATCCAGGTAGGGCCATGAGGGGCCAATGTGGCAAATCTCACAAGACTTCCAAAATTAATAAGGAAGGATTCCCCTCCAAAGTGTGAAGGTCAGGGTAGATTGCTAGTAAACCTAACCTAAAGGCTAGATTGATTGATTACTTAGAAAGTGCTTTAGAAGAAGCAACCCAAGAGGAAGAGTCTAAGGAGCTGGAAATCTAAGAAATTTTGGAGGACACTAGAGGGAAGTAGGCTACTAGGGACTTTGAAGTTACTAAGGAGCAAGTTGCTGACACTATGGGAACTACTGATAATAAGGGAAAAATGTATGTCGAGGAAGTTGGTGAGGGCATTGAGAATGAGACTGATTGGAAAATTTAAATTGGGGCCCTGAAGGAAAGTATTCAGAAGCTAGAGAAGGTTTTCACCAAAGGGCTTCGAAATACAATTTTGTTGAACATGTCTGTGCTGGAAGTGGTGGGTAATACTGGGTATGCTAAGAATGTGGAAAATGAGAAACTTAATGATCTTATCAAATCAATAGTTATGTAAGGGGAGACCTCTTTGACTCTGGTCTTTTTATTGCTTGTGTTTTGTTTCTATCTGTTGTTCTTAGTTGTGCCATCGTCTCTCTGAAGGCATATTTTGTTTGTTTGCCTTCTTGTCTTTTTTGATTGTAAAGGGTTCAAGTCCTAGTTTTCCACCTTACTTTATCAAAAACATATTTGGATGATATTATGATAATATGGAATTATGGAATCCACCTAAATAAAATTAATATCAACTATTGAATTAAAACCTTAATTATTTTCAAAGAGAAACAAATTTTACAATAATAAAATAATTTTTCATTTGAGAATTTTAAAACTTGAATAAGAGAAAACCTTGATAATAAATATCTATTAAAAAGTGCATTATCAATAATTTTATTTATTTATGTCAAATTGAGTTACATTATTTGTAACATGTTTTTCCCTTTGTAAGAGTGTGGTTTTTATACCCTTTGTGTTAATTTAGCACATTGAGGATAATGTTTTTATTAGGGGTTTCGAGTATGTAATACACCACATGAATAAATCACATTTATTATTCAAATTTGAGGCATTATCCAAGTGAAACAACCATGGTGGTGAATAAACTTTAAATTGTGGTTTCCCTCATTACTAATAGATCATTTTTTGTTAATAGTTTAAGAAAGACTAATTAAATTTCAACTTTCATATATTTATCATATGAATTATAATTATTATAAATAGTCATTATATCATTAAAAAGGGTTAGAGGCATCTTATAAAGGCTATGAACACTATTCAATATGCTTTTTAGGAAATATAAAACCCTTAGGGTCCTAACCTACTTGGTAGGTTTGACCCACTTGATTGAGTGTTTTCAAAGTTGTATAAGAATAAATAATTATGTAAGAAGCCAATGTGGAATTATAAGTGAATTTATTGTTGTGTAAAGCTTGTTTCTTATAAAAAATATTAATTTGTAAGAGAATTATGGTCATCTTATGACATGAATATGACACTTGCACTAGATGATACTCCCTTTATTTAATGAGTTTTATGAAGATGAATTTGCATATATTTTTATTTCAAACTATTGGTAATTGTTGGGTTAATTATTTTGGGGGTGAGAGGAATATAACAAATTAGTAGTTCTTGGGAATATTTTGTGTGAATAAGGAGATATTTATGGAGATTGGGAGAATTTTGCATGCATGGAGAATGCATAAGATGAGGTAAGTATTAGTTTAGCACATTGTGAATATAAGAAATAATTATTTGATAAAATAATGAAAAGAGAATTTAAAATTAGTATTTTTTTGTGTGCTTTAACACTCTCTTCTCTCCTCTCTTCCCATCTCTCCTCTACTCTCTTCCAATACCTACCTTGATTTTTTTAGTGAATTGAATTAAAAATAATGAGATGATTGTGGAACTAGATTATCTCTCTCTTGTTTTATATCCCATTTATGAAATGTAATTGAAAGTGAAAATTAATTACTTATTAAAAATTTTCATTATAAAGGAAAATGTAGTAGGAAAAATACATGCATGTGTCTATTTATCTGTTTCTATGCAAAATTGCTTTCTACATTCAAAGAAGAAATAAGAAACTGAAATAAAAGGTTAAGGCTAGAAGTACCTGATAAAGTTGAGTGCACCGAAATCAGACATTGGAAGATTCTCCTCTTTGGCTGTGGAGGAATGACACCTGCGAAAAAGAGACTAAAACACAGAAAGATGTTAGTCAAAGATATGGTGGGTTGTCAGGCGAACGCCCGATCCCGAAAGTACGAAGACTCCCTAAAAGGATATCAACCCACTGATAAAAAGCGTAATGTTAGACGAAAGTAAATAATAAAAGATGAAATGACAGAAATAAATGACAGAAAATAAAATGCGTACCTGATATGCAGCACTGTTCTGCACAGTCACCGGCGTCGGTCTCTGTTGTGCCGGCGTCGGTCTGGGAAGGTGCCGACGTCGGTTAAGGTGCCATCGTCGGTCGGGGTAGTGACCGGCGTCGGTAGGGGCAGGTTCTAAAAAAGTCTGAACAGGTTCGGGACAGGGTCTGGGAGAGTCGGGACAGGGTCTGGGCAAGGTCTGAGAGAGTCGGGATAGGGGCAGGGATGTAAATGAGGGATGCTGGGTCTGAACAGAGTCGGGACAGGGTCTGGGTAAGGTCAGGTCAGGTCTGAGGAATCAGGATAACAGAACTGATAAATAATAACTAAGGAAGAAATAAAATAAATAGAATAAATACTTACCTGCCAGAAGACGTGATGAAAGCCATAGTTGGAGTTGTTTGTGCAGTGCCGGATTGAGTGCAGGTTGGTTGATGCCGAGAGTGTTGATGTCGGAGTTCACAGGTTGATGATTGCTCGGGGTTCGATTAATCAGCATTTTGAATAGCATTGAGGATAGCGTTTGGGGTCTGGTCTCGAATGGTTGGCGGAGGTTGATGAAGGCAGGGGACGGTTCCAGAGATGGTTCGTCAACCGTTTCGGGAAACCGAATGATAACTAATAACGGATAATGGCAAGGTGACCGACGTCGGCAGGATTGCCGATGTCAGCCGATAAGTGACCGACGTCGGCGACATCGGCCGGGTAAAGACCGTCGTCGGCAGATGCACAATGGGGATAGAGTCTAGCTTTAACTCTGTGCTCATTGTTACATGCTGCCAGGGTCAAGGTTGGTGAAACAAGTGATCGACAAGGGTTAAATAGGTGAAGAAGAATAAGACGGGGAGTGACCAGGGGAGTCGACATGATTTCGGTGTCTACATTTGCCCCTTTTTGTCTTATTGGTTGTTCTGACGAACTGCAAGACAAAAATAGGAGTGATTGCCCCAGGTGAGGGATAAGGTTGATTTCGTCTTGTTGGTTGTTCGAATGAACTGTAAGACAAAAATAGGAAGCGGATAGGTTGCCCTGATTATGGATGAGGTATTCCCCCTCAAAGTAGGAGTCGAGGGAAGGGAACTGAGAATTGGGTGCTGATTTGACAAAGAGTGGATGAAAAAGGGGTGAGGGTGAATGCTGCAAAAGTCGTGATTGCACGCATACCACTGCACGAGATGGTCAGGCCAAAGTGTCGCAGGTCAAGGGTCGAGGAGTGCCAAAATTGAAGTAACCGGGCCCCAGCATTTAGTCGTCTGCTGATCGGGTCACTCAATCTAAGCTGAAGCTCCAAATGGGTCATCGTATTCCAGGTATCTTGGGCTCAAGAAGTGCTCCTAGAAACACGAAAAAGCCACAAGTAGTGCGGATCAACCGGTTTGCGATCCTATACTTGTGAGGGTTCAAAAAGGTCTGCGCATAATTCTGCTAACCAGTCATGAGGTAGCATACATGCAAAAACAACCAAGGCAATAATGTCTTGGAAGTAGTCGAGGTCAGCAGAGATAGGCATGATCTCCAATGGTTGGTGGTCGAGGGGAGGAATGGATGAAAGGATGTGGCCGAGCTAACCCCAGAAGACCCCATGTCAACTGAGTGCTGCCTACATAGCCCTGGTGATAGGGCCTCAGGCCAATGTAGTTCTCCCTAGAAGGGAGGGAGGGTCAAAAATGGGTCATGGTCAAGGACAAGGTTTAAAGAAGGAAAGAAGGTTTGTCCATCAGAGAGATGAACAAATGAGAATGGTCGAGCTAACCTCAGAAGACCCCATGTCAACTGAGTGCTACCTACATAGCCTTGGTGATAGGGCCTCAGACCAATGTAGTTCAAACCAAGCGTCCGAGTGGTAGATAGGTGGTTAAAATGGTTGATAGATTGGTCGATAATTGGATGAAATGATGAGGAAAAAAAGATGTTGCAGCCTTTTCCAAATGGTGTATTCTGCAACATTGGTTGAGGGGTTTTTCATCCCTAGCAATATTTCATATTCGTGAAGGATGTATGCTAAAAATGAATTGAGGTTTATTTATGCTTCAGCAAGTATTGGTTTATGCTGAACATAAATTGTGGCGGGTCGATAGTTTCCATGTGTATTAGTGTCCATAGAAACTAGGGTGAATAGGCTAGGTCAGGTTGATGGTTTGAAAAGAGAGTTGAGTTGAGTCGATTGACAAGTGATGAAGGTGAATGTGACCAAAGTGTAGAAGAAGTGAAAAGCATATTGCTCTTTCATTGACAAGGACCAAAAAGATAGCATAGATAGGGGTTATGAGAACTAAGAGCCCCATTCATGCGTGACGTCGTTGACCATAGTTATGTTAGAGCGGTAATCGAATCACTTAGACACTAAAGTGAGCTCGAAGTCCCTTGAGCAGGTGATAGGAGGAGGAAGAAGGGTAACCCATTTTAAGAGCAAAGATAACGATGCCCCTTTTTATAGGAGACCCTCAGACAACTATAAGTCAAGTCCATGACTTATTCAATTTTTTTTTTTTTTTTTTTTTTTGGCGCAGACTGATCAATGCAGGAAGCCTGCATAGAGATGTCATTTGTTTGGTGGTCAGGTTGTGAAGCTGATCAATGCGAGAAGCTTCTAAAATAATGCTGTTTATTGCCAGATTAGTCATAGCCATCCTTCGAGGGAGTGGTCTAGATTTTTGTTTAATATAAAGGCTTTTGAATAGCTGTCCTTCGAGGGAGCAGTCTATTTATTACAGCAATGATAGTACAGTTGTCCTTCGAGGGAGTAGTCTGTTTGTTTGATTTTGATATTGATATAGTGACCATGGATATGTTTTGACATCTTGATTTGTTTTTATAGAAATGTGAGTCATGGACAAGATTATAGAAGGTCAAGGACTCCCTTTTATGAGGACAAAGCATCCATACCGCATAAAAGGGTTATAGGAATTGTTAAGAGGAATAGGGTTGAAAGGAGGTAGGATTAAGAGGACGGGGATTGCTCAAGGGATGAGCTCAAGTTAAGTGTCAAGTGGACGAGTACTCGACTAGCAATAGAACGGTCGTAGATGCAATGCATTAAGAGGCTCAGGTTCTGGGCATCCATCAAGAGAAGACAGATGATAAGTCCCTGATCCATACTTGTGCGTGATAATAAAAGGTCCGAGCCAATTAGGAGCAAACTTGCCTCGTTTACTTCGCTCCATATTGGTCACGTGTTGATTCTCTTTGAGGACGAGGTCTCCGATGTTGAAATCTCATTCTCGTAGATTTTTGTCATAGGTGTGTTTGATGCGATGTTGATAGACATGGAGATGATTAAGGGCAGCAAGACGGCGTTCGTCAAGTAACTCAAGTTGAGCTAAGCGATCTTGACAAAAGTCATCATTGGAAAGGATATCATGTAGAGAAATACGGAGAGACGGGATCTGTACTTCAAGAGGTAAGACAGCCTCTGTTCTGTACATGAGAGAAAAAGGAGTAACACCCGTAGAGGTTTGGATGCTAGTGCGGTAGGCCCACAAAGTGAAGGGAATGTGAATGTGCCAATCCCTGCCTGTGTCACTGACCACTTTCATGAGAATTTTGGTGAGAATTTTGTTGGAAGCCTTGGCTTGCCCATTTGCTTGTGGGTAGTAAGGCAAAGAGAAACTAAGTTTGATGCCGAAGGAGTCGCATAGCTTTTGGACAGTTTTGTTTTTAAAGGACTTGTTGTTATTGGTGATGATTTTATGAGGGACACCAAAACGACAGATGATGTGGGTGTTGATGAAGTCGACGATCTTGTCGACTTTTGTGGAAACGAGAGGAATGGCTTCCACCCACTTGGTGAAATATTCAGTGGTTGTGATGATGGATTGATGACGAAGAGACGAATGAGGATTAATCTCACCGATGAGATCTAAACCCCATTGAGAAAAAGGCCAGAAACCCTGAGCAATTTGTAAGGCGTGACTGGGGAGATGAAGCAAGTTAGAGTGCTGCTGACACTTGATGCAACGCCGAACATAATCGCTACAGTCTTGATGAAGGGAAGGCCAATAATAGCCCAGACGAAGGATGCGCTTGGCAACCGAATTCCCACTGAAATGTCCGCCACAAATCCCGTCGTGGACTTGTTGAATGGCTTGAGATGCTTCAGTGGAGGTGAGACAGCGAAGAAGGAGGCCGTCAAAGCCTCACTTATAGAGAAGACCCCCTAGCATGGTATAGCGAGCAGTACGCTTGATAAAAGCTCATCGTGCATTACTAGAGAGGTTGGGAGGAATGATAGAGAAAGATAAGAAGTCTACAAGTTGCTTATACCAAACATCTTGTGGGCTAGGGTCTATAGTGTTGACATGATGAATGTGAGGAGAGATATATGAAGGTAATGGCACACGATGCACCGTGACAAAAAGTCTAGATGCAGATGAGGAAGATGGGATATGGGAAGCGAGAGAAGCCATAGTGTCAGCAAACTTATTCGTGGATCGAGGAATAGTCTGCAGGAGGAAATGATTGAAAGATGCAAGGAGAAAGTCAGCACCATTTTTGTACCTTTGCAAAATTTCATTTTTACAGAGGTATGAACCGTTGACCTGATTGACGACGAGCTGTGAGTCACCGAAGATGTTGATGGACTTGATGCTGAGAGAGAGGGTGGTCTAAAGTCCCAAAATTAAGGCCTCGTATTTAGCCATATTATTGATACAATCAAAGTCGAGCTTAAAAGATAGAGGCATGGGCTCTCCTTCGAATGGAATGAGAATAACCCCAGCACCCCCACCTAGTTGACATTTGGAACCGTCAAAGAACATAGTCATCTGATAGGTGATGTCATCAGAGGAAAGCGCAGCGATAGACTCATCAGGGAATTCACACTGCGAAGGTTGATTGTCAGGAAGAGGGGCATCTGCTAGTTGATCAGTGATGGTTTGCCCCTTGATAGATTTCTGCTGGATGAATTCGAGATCGAACTCAGCAAGCAGCATGAGCCACCGAGCCATACGTTGATTCTGATATGGCTTGGAGTGCATATACTTGAGAGGGTCGGTGTGGGTGATGACAAAGGTTTTGTGACTAAGAAGATAGTGGCGAAGCTTAGTAGCAGCAAAGACTAACGCCAAACAGAGTTTCTTGATATGGGTATACCGAGTTTCATAGTCGACCAGTGTTCGGCTGATGTAATAGACGGCTTGCTCACGGTGATGCTCGTCTTGGTGCGCGATCATGGCACCTAACGAATGGTGAGTGGCTGAGATATAAAGGTAGAAGGGTTGGTCGTCTTTAGGTGGAATGAGGACTAGTGGAGAGACCAGATAGCGTTTTAAGGCTTCAAAAGCCTCTTGATAGTTCTTATCCCATGTAAAAATGACGTCCTTCTTAAGGAGATGATGAAAAGGTTGACAACGGTCTGAAAGCTGCAAGATGAAGTGACGAATGGACTAGAGCTTGCCTTGTAAACTGCAAAGCTGCTTGAGATTAGTCGGGGGAGGCATTTCGAGGATAGCACGAATCTTGGCGGGATCTATCTCGATGCCACGGAAGGAAACAATGAAGCCGAGAAGCTTGCCAGAGAGGACCCCAAAAACACATTTCTTGGGGTTAAGATGAACATGGTACTGAAGAAGATGAGAAAAGATGATTCTGAGAATGGTCAGATGGTCATGGCGAAGCTTGGATTTGCTGAGCAGGTCATCCACATAGTCCTCCATGATTTTGTGGAGGAGATCATGGAAAATGTAGGTCATGGTGCGCTGATAAGTGGCACCTGCATTTTTCAAGCTGAAAGGCATGACTCGATAGCAGAAAGTCCCCCATGGGGTGATGAAAGTAGTCTTGTGCTGATCTTCCGGAGTGATCAGGATTTGATTGTATCTTGAAAACCCATCCATAAGAGATAACATCTCATGGCCTGCCATAAGATCAACAAGCTGGTCGATGTTAGGAAGAGGAAATTCATCTTTGGGACAGGCTAGGTTGAGGTCGCGATAGTCTGTGCAGATCCGAATCCCCCTAGTTGCCTTTGTGACTGGGATGATGTTAGAGACCCACTACGGATAGTCGATGGGCTGGATGAAGGAGACAGAAAGGAGGCACTGAAGCTCCTCTTTAACAAGGAGGGCAACGCGAGGATGCATCTTTCAAAGCTTTTGCCTGACAGGCTTAGCCTCTGGATTGGTGACAATGTTATGGGTAACGATGGTGGGGTCGATGCCAGGCATATCACTGTAAGTCTAGGCAAAGGCCTTGCTATGGTCGGAGAGGAAATGGGTATAGTCAAGCTGCTCCTGAGCGTCTAAAGATTGGCCAATCTTTAAGACATGAGGAACATCAGAAGAAGGAAGGTTGATGTCAATGGTTGATTCATTTAACATAACCTAGGTCTCAGAAGGGAAGGAGCGCTGGATGAAAGAATCATCAACGCCCATGTAAGAAAGAATGGCATCATCGTCAACGCAATGAACAGTGTGGATGGTTGCCGACTCATCTTCGATCATGCTGGGAAGAATGAGAGGGAGAGATTTGGACACCCCATTGAGCTGATAAGTCAAGGGGTCTAGGCGGATAGTGTTTATGGAAAAAAAAACTAGGAGGAATGGAAACCACTGACTCCGTAGGTGAAGGTGGCGAAATAGGCGAGTGTGGAGGAGATTGGTCAAGGATTGGTTCAGGATAAAGGTCTACAGGGTCTTGAGTGGGGTCATGATATCCCAGACCATATCGTTTCTTAGTGTCATCATCATTGAGCGATTGGATAGGCTGATGGGAGCCCTGCTCATAGCGTCCAAAACCAAAACCCTTCCATGCACACCTGTAAAGGTAAGTGTGTGCAAAGGTGGGGTTGCCAAGAAACAAGAAATTTGATGTGAAAGGTTGAGGTGAAGAAAGAGGATTACCATCAAGAGGAGCTTGATTAAACCCCCCATAGATGAGGTTAGTGCGAAGGTGAGGGGGACCATAAGGTATGATCATCCCTATCTGATGGTCGTAGGTGGGGCTGTGATGAAGGCATCCATACTCTTGTGGAGTTTGGAACATGTCTAAAGCCAGCAAGCGATATTCTCCCAATGAAAGTCTTTGGAAGACGTCTTCCATGGGGTCTGTGGTTGTCACTTGAAGGGGAGGTGTAAGGGCGACCACCTGTTGTGAACTAGTTGAAGCTTCCGCAGATGGAGGCAGTGCCAGGGTTAACGGCTTGATAGGAATGAGGACATCGTTTGGATGGTAGGTGGTATTGCATGTTTTGAAAGGTGAAGGGTCAGCGGGAATGGTGTGGACTTGTCCGACATGCTCAAACTTCACACAACGGTGCAGGGTGGAGGGGACACAGGACATGGTGCGGATCCAGGGTTGACCCAACAAGATGTTGTATTGGAACTCTCCTTCGATGATGTAGAAGAGCTCTGGGATTGTGCGTGGACCTACGCAAATATGAAGGATGACTGTGCCAATGGTCGTGGCAGTAGTGTCATTGAAAGAGCGCAAGATCGCGTCAGTTTTGGAGACGCAATTCTTGGGAAGAGCCAACTGATCAAAGGCATGGATGGAGATGATGTTGATGCTAGTGCCTCCGTCAATCATAATGCATTTAATGCGTGTCTGATCAAAATAGGTAGTGATGAAGAGGGTGGCATCTTGATCTTTCGCATTGGATGTGGGAATCTCAGAATCGCTGAATGTAATGGAGGTGATAGGGGCTAAGGAGTGGACAAGGGTAGCAAGTGGTTGGGGATCCTCGGGTTGGACCTCCGCTGCCTATAGGGCTTGGATGAGGGCCTGACGATGTTGGGGTGAGGTTTGGATAAGATCGTAGAGGGACATCTTCACAGGCGTCTGGTGAAGCTATTTCAACATGGAGTCGTGGATTGGTCCAGAAGAAGAAGAAGAAGAGGAGGGTTGAGGCACGCCAAGGATAGAAATCTTAGGCTTAGGTGGTTGAGGTGGATTGACAAAAGGGTAGGTCCAAGGAATGGCAGCTTTTTCTTTTGCCTTGTCCTTCTGTGACCTAGTGGTGATGTGAATGGCATTGATTTCAAAGATGGGAGGTGAAGATGATGAAGGGGTTGTAACTGGTTGATGAGATGTGGATGGATTTGAAGAGGTGGAAGGTTTATGAGAAGGAGTCAGGGGGCGGTCGAAAGTGTCCTCAAAGAGAAGAGTGTCTTTCTCCAAATAACAGCGAATGATAGCCTTGAGGGCACAGCAAGTCTCAGTGTCATGTCCTGGTGTACGATGATATAAACAAATCTTCGTGTCGTCGAACCAAGAGGGTTTAGACCTGAGAGGTTGGAAAGGCTTGATGGGTGGAAGAGTTATGCTAAAAGTTTGCAAAAGTCATTGCAAGATTAAAGAGTATGAACCCACTAAAGGATCCGTGCTCATTGATGTATGTGATGTTGGTGACTTTTGCTTGGGCGAAGTTGGAGGGGGTTTTCGTACCACCTTCTGGGTTGATGGTGCGATGACAGGTTGAGACGGTACACTCTTCGTGAGAGGTATCGCCCTTTTGGGAGAGGGTAAGCTAGTGGTCGGTAAAGGAAGCAAAGGAGGCAATCGGTTTTGATTAAAGGTTGGAGCGGGAAGGACTCTGGTTAGGGTTGAAGGATGCGGGCCCAAAATGGAGGGCAATGGTGACGGAAGAGGAGGCATTTGCCTCTGTGGTTTGGCAGTCTTTTGAGATTTAGGTTGAAGACTACTATTAGTTGAAGTTTGGGTTAAGTCCACCTTCACTTGTGGATGAGTGAGGGTGGAGAGGAGGCGAATGCCAAGTGATTTGATAGGTTTAGGCGGAGTAGATGAGGGTTTTGGTTTTGATGAAGTTGATGAAGATGTAGATGGTTTGGAAGTGGAGATCGGATTTTTGTTGATAGTCTTAGGAGGTTCTGCCATGGGATGATTAGCAGCATGAGATGAGAGGGCCCGGGCTTGTTGAAGAGCTATGAGACGGTCCCACAATCCCTGATGTTCCACTTTCCTAGAAGGGAGAAGTTTGAGTCTCTCCACTAGTCGGGAAAATGGCTGAGAAGATGCGGGATGAAGTTTGGGCTCTTGAGAAGACGTCGACGGTTGTGGGACTGAAGGTAAGACGGATGTAGTAGTCTTGGGCCTAAAGCATGGTGAAGTCGTAACAGGTTCATGTTTGGTTAGAGACGAAGGAGAGATAGGTTCTTCCCTGGGTGGAGAAGAAACTAGAGAATGAAGCTCCTCAAGCGGGTAAAGGGTAGGGATGATAGTGCCCTCCACTTGTGGTCGAGGAGTAGGAAAGGTTGGGTCCTCCATGGGCAACAAGAAGGAAGATGGTGAAACTGGTGGTGATGGTAAGGTCGAGGCATCCTCTAAAATGAGAGAAGTTGAGGGAGAACTAGCCGATGAAAGAGGTTCATCCATATGTGATGGACTGATGGATGAACTCACCTCTTGGGGTTGGTTAGAAATGAGGGGCAAGACCGTATTGACTGTTTGAATATTATGTTCATGGGTATTGTCAGTCAAGGTCTGGATGTTGTTTTGGGTTGGTGGATGATTAGGAAACGGTTGTTTGAAGATATCGATACCCTGATTAGGAGGGGCGTTAGGATTGTCGAGGATGAGGTCACCCTTTTCCAACATGTCTTGGACTATGTTTTTAAGGGTTTTACAGTTACTCATGTCATGACCTTTAACACGGTGGTAGTTACAGAAGTCATTTTCCCTATACCACGCAGGGATGGCACGTGAGGGATCAAATTGTGGTGGAGGTCGGATCTGAGGGAGATTGATGGCCCCTTGTTTGATGAGTTTTTCCAGCACAAACACGTATGATTCTCCAAGTGGAGTAAACTATCACTGTATGTATCTCTGCTGAAATTGATGAGTGGCGCTCATAGATGTGGATGGTTTAGATTGATTAGTTGAAGGTGAAGAGGAAGAAGATCTAACAACCACAGCATTTGCTGAAGTTTTAGATTTAGAATTGGATGAGGAAGGCTTAGAAGAGGGGTCATTGGTTTTGGAGTTGGGATTCTTACTCCGCAACTTGACTTTATTCTCCTCAACGGCACGTAACTCAAGTTTACGAGCCATCGTGAAGGCTTCATCAAAAGTGCGGAAGGTTTGAACCCTCAAGGTAGAAGAAATATGTTTAGCACAGGCTTGAGAGAAAAGTTCAATAAGCTCAGGCTGGGGTAAGGAAAATGAAAGTTGATTGATAAGGCCCCTCCACCGAGCGACAAAATCAGCAATGGATTCATCCTCAAACTGGTGGATAGAATAGAGGTCTGTGATGGAGACCTTCTTGGTGATATTGATGGAGAAATGATCGAGGAAGAGCTGGGCCAGTTGAGTGAACATGAAGATGGAATGAATGGGAAGAGAGCTGTACCAATCAAGTGCAGCACCCGAGAGAGACATGGGAAATGTGCGTAAGAGTAACGCATCATCGTGGGCGATAAGGTAACAGGCGTGTTTGAATGCCTGTAAATATTGTTGTGGGTCTTCCTTGCTCTGGAAACGAGAAAACTTAGGAAGTTCCCACTGGCTAGGATATGGTCTGATAGGGACAGAAGGATGGATGGGCTCGTTGCAGATTTGTTCGTACGAGAGAGTATTACGCGAGTCGGTAACGGAGGTCTCTAGGTTGGACATTTTATCCATCAGCATCTTGATAATATCTACTGACGGATTGGCAGGTGGAGCACCTCCTAGATTGTAAGGTGCTTGAAAGAGGCTTAAAGAGGTATACGACGTAGTCGGTTGTACCAATAAGGGCGCAACGTACGGATGACTAGTCGTAGGGACAGAAGAAGTGACTAAGGATGGTTGGATAGAAGACATGGCTAGGTTTGATGTGGTCATGGGAGGTTGACTAGAGGTAACATGGGCCAATGGATGGGTAGCCACCCTAGTGTTGATAGGAGTAAGGGTAGGCGGAATGGAGATGACCAAGTTTTGAAAGGGGGTAGAAAGTGGTTGAGTGGATTGAGATTGATTGGGGGCCGAAACCCCGGTGAAAGTGGGCCCAACGATGGAAGGAGAAGCCACACTTGGATGGTTGGTAAGAGGTTGGTCATTGTTTGAGGTAACAGCCTGGGTATCTAAGGGTTGGACTACGGACGCCGTTGATACGGCTGCAGTTTCGAGAAGAGAAGTCGACATTCCATAGATTGGATTGCCCGAGGAGTCTCACGTTCGGCTATTCACGAGATAGTATTGCAAGGCTGCGGTATTGAGGTCCAAGAATCGTGTGAAATCTTGGTCCCCTTCTGGGATAATAGGCGTTTGGGTCGGAGATGGTCTGGTAGGAGTTCTTTCAGTTTCTGAGTTGAACTCCATTATAGGGTTGGTTGTAGGCGGGGTAGACAGAAGAGGATGATGCCTCGCGTGATCGACTAGAGCCTTGGCTTGGCTACGAGTCAGAACCATTCAAGGTAAGGAAGAACGTCTTCACAAGCTCAAACAAGCAGATAAGAACCAAAAAGATGAAGACACAAGCAGATCCTAAAACCCTAGAAGTAAATTATTAGGATTATAGTGGCTTATGCCTTAGAATGTGTGTAGAGGAAGATTGGTTTTGTGAGTCGGGTCCTAGAAGAAGCAGTCTATGGAAAGTTTTGGGTTTTGTTATGGTGCTCAAGAAGTCTGTGTTAGGGTCTGGTACATGGCCTGGTGCTAAGGAGCAAGCTCCCCTCACTTCACGATTCCAGTGGTTAGCTGGTTTCGCTTAGCCAAGATATACCTCGCCTAGAGATTATACTCTGCCAGAGAACGGAGTGGGCTTCCCCCTTGGTGATGAAATACAAGTAGGGTCACCAGGATGGGTAAGGTATCCGCTGGGGGATGAAATCCCAGTCGGGCCTTGTCTCAGGTAAGTTAAAATGTTTGTTTTGTGCAGGTGGTTTGGTCGTGTAACATGAAGTGATCTAGATTAATTCAATATGCGGTTTAATTACTATGTGTGGTCTAAGAGATGCAGGCAAACAGAAATGAATGCAAAGTGTTTTAATGTCCAAGTCAAAATGTTTGTTCGTATGAAGACGAATGGAGAAAGAGTCGAAGAATATGAGTTTAGCTAGTCTAAAAGTGCAAGAAAGAAATGTTCATTTTAGTTCTGCTTATGGTGTCGTTTAAGAAGAGACGAAAGGAGGTGAAAAGGAAGAAACCTAATGCGCCTAAATGAATGAAAGAAAGAAAGAACCCAAGGAGGACCTAGCGTCCCACCGGGCGTGCCAGAATGTTTCTATGCAAAATTGCTTTTTACATTCAAAGAAGAAATAAGAAACTGAAATAAAAGGTTAAGGCTAGAAGTACCTGATAAAGTTGAGCGCACCAAAATCAGACGTTGGAAGATTCTCCTCTTTGGCTGTGGAGGAATGACACCTGCAAAAAAGAGACTAAAACACGGAAAGATGTTAGTCAAAGATATGGTGGGTTGTCAGGCGAACGCCCGATCCCAGAAGTACGAAGACTCCCTAAAAAGATATCAACCCACTGATAAAAAGTGTAATGTTGGACGAAAGTAAATAATAAAAGATGAAATGACAGAAAATAAAATGCGTACCTGATATGCAGCACTGTTTTGCACAGTCACTGACGTCGGTCTCTGTTGTGCCGGCGTCAGTCTGGGAAGGTGCCGACGTCGGTTAAGGTGCCGTCATCGGTCAGGGTAGTGACCAGCGTCGGTAGGGGCAGGTTCTGAAAAAGTTTGAATAGGTTCGGGACAGGGTCTGGGAGAGTCGGGACAGGGTCTGGGCAAGGTCTGAGAGAGTCGAGACAGGGGCAGGGATGTAAACGAGGGATGCTGGGTCTGAACAGAGTCAGGACAGGGTCTAGGTAAGGTCGGGTCGGGTCTGAGGAATCGAGATAACAGAACTGATAAATAATAACTAAGGAAGAAATAAAATAAATAGAATAAATACTTACCTGCCAGAAGACGCGATGAAAGCCATAGTTGGAGTTGTCTGTGCAGTGCCAAATTGAGTGCAGGTTGGTTGATGCCGAGAGTGTTGATGTCAGAGTTCGCAGGTTGATGATTACTCGGGGTTCGATTGATCAGCGTTTTGAATAGCATTCAGGATAGTGTTTGGGGTATGGTCTCGAATGGTTGGCGGAGGTTGATGAAGGCGGGGGACGGTTCCAGAGATGGTTCATCAACCGTTTCGAGAAATCGAATGATAACTGATAACGGATAACGGCAAGGTGACCGACGTCGATAGGATTGCCGATGTCAGCCGATAAGTGACCGAAGTCGGTGACATCGGCCGGGTAAAGACCATCGTCGGCAGATGCACAATGGGGATAGAGTCTAGCTTTAGCTCTGTGCTCATTGTTACATGCTGCTAGGGTCAAGGTTGGTGAAACAAGTGATCGACAAGGGTTAAATAGGCGAAGAATAATAAGATGGGGAGTGACCAGGGGAGTCGACACGATTTCGGTGTCTACATTTGCCCCTTTTTGTCTTGTTGGTTGTTCTGACGAACTGCAAGACAAAAATAGGAGTGATTGCCCCATGTGAGGGATAAGGTTGATTTCGTCTTGTTGGTTGTTCGAATGAACTGCAAGATAAAAATAGGAAGCGGATAGGTTGCCCTGATTATGGATGAGGTATTCCCCCTCAAAGCAGGAGTCGAGGGAAGGGAACCGAGAATCAGGTGCTGATTTGACAAAGAGTGGATGAAAAAGGGGTGAGGGTGAATGCTTCAAAAGTCATGATTGTGCGCATACCACTGCACGAGATGGTCAGGCCAAAGTGTCGCAGGTCAAGGGTCAAGGAGTGCCAAAAGCAAAGTAACCGGGCCCCAGCATTTAGTCGTCTGCTGATTGGGTCACTCAATCTAAGCTGAAGCTCTAAATGGAACATCGTGTTCCAGGTATCCTAGGCTCAGGAAGTGCTCCTAGAAACACGAAAAAGCCACAAGTAGTGCAGATCAACCAGTTTGCGATCCTATACTTGTGAGGGTTTAAAAAGGTCTGCGCACAATTCTGCTAACCAGTCATGAGGTAGCATACATGCAAAAACAACCAAGGCAATAATGTCTTGGAAGTAGTCGAGGTCAGCGGAGATAGGCATGATCTCCAATGGTTGGTGGTCGAGGGGAGGAATGGACGAAAGGATGTGGCCGAGCTAACCCCAGAAGACCCCATGTCAACTGAGTGCTGCCTACATAGCCCTGGTGATAGGGCCTCAGGCCAATGTAGTTCTCCCTAGAAGGGAGGGAGGGTCAAAAATGGGTCATGATCAAGGACAAGATTATGGTTAAAAGAAGGAAAGAAGGTTTGTCCATCAGAGAGATGAACAAACGAGAATGGTCGAGCTAACCTCAGAAGACCCCATGTCAACTGAGTGCTGCCTACATAGCCCTGGTGATAGGGCCTCAGACAAATGTAGTTCAAAACAAGCGTCCGAGTGGTAGACAGGTGGCTAAAATGGTTGATAGATTGGTCGATAATTGGATGAAATGATGAGGAAAAAAAGATGTTGCAGCCTTTTCCAAATGGTGTATTCTGCAACATTGGTTGAGGGGTTTTTCATCCCTAGCAATATTCCATATTCGTGATGGATGTATGCTAAAAATGAATTGAGGTTTATTTATGCTTCAGCAAGTATTGGTTTATGCTGAACATAAATTGTGGCGGGTCTATAGTTTCCATGTGTATTGGTGTCCATAGAAACTAGGGTGAATAGGCTAGGTCAGGTTGATGGTTTGAAAAGAGAGTTGAGTTGAGTCGATTGACAAGTGATGAAGGTGAATGTGACCAAAGTGTAGAAGAAGTGAAAAGCATATTGCTCTTTCATTAACAAGGACCAAAAAGATAGCATAGATAGGAGTTATGAGAACCAAGAGCCCCATTCATGCGTGACGTCGTTGACCATAGTTATGTTAGAGCGGTAATCGAATCACTTAGACACTAAAGTGAGCTCGAAGTCCCTTGAGCAGGTGATAGGAGGAGGAAGAAGGGTAACCCGTTTTAAGAGCAAAGATAATGATGCCCCTTTTTATAGGAGACCTTGAGACAACTATAAGTCAAGTCCATGACTTATTCAAATTTTATTTTTTTATTTATTTATTTTTTTTTATTTTTATTTTTATTTTTTATTTTTTTTTGGCGCAGACTGATCAATGCGGGAAGCCTGCCTAGAGATGTCATTTGTTTGGTGGTCAGGTTGTGATGCTGATCAATGTGGGAAGCTTCTAAAATAATGTTGTTTATTGCCAGATTAGTCATAGCCATCCTTCGAGGGAGTGGTCTAGATTTTTGTTTAATATAAAGGCTTTTGAATAGCTGTCCTTCGAAGGAGCAGTCTATTTATTACAGCAATGATAGTACAGCTGTCCTTCGAGGGAGCAGTCTGTTTGTTTGATTTTGATATTGATATAGTGACCATGGATATGTTTTGACATCTTGATTTGTTTTTATAGAAATGTGAGTCATGGACAAGATTATAGAAGGTCAAGGACTCCCTTTTATGAGGACAAAGCATCCATACCGCATAAAAGGGTTATAGGAATTGTTAAGAGGAATAGGGTTGAAAGGAGGTAGGATTAAGAGGATGGGGATTGCTCAAGGGACGAGCTCAAGTTAAGTGTCAAGTGGACGAGTACTCGACTAGCAATAGAACGGTCGCAGATGCAACGCATTAATAGGCTCAAGTTCTGGGCGTCCATCAAGAGAAGATAGATGATAAGTCCCTGATCCATACTTGTGCATGATAATAAAAGGTCTGAGCCAATTAGGAGCAAACTTGCCTCATTTACTTCGCTCCATATTGGTCACGTGTTGATTCTCTTTGAGGACGAGGTCTCCGATGTTGAAATCTCATTCTCGCAAATTTTTGTCATAGGTGTGTTTGATGCGACGTTGATAGACATGGAGATGATTAAGGGCAGCAAGACGGCGTTCGTCAAGTAACTCAAGTTGAGCTAAGCGATCTTGACGAAAGTCATTGTTGGAAAGGATATCATGTAGAGAAATGCGGAGAGACGGGATCTGTACTTCAAGAGGTAAGACAGCCTCTGTTTCGTATACAAGAGAAAAAGGAGTAGCACCCGTAGAGGTTTGGATGCTAGTGCGGTAGGCCCACAAAGCGAAGGGAATGTGAATGTGCCAATCCCTACCTGTGTCACTGACCACTTTCATGAGAATTTTGGTGAGAATTTTGTTGGAAGCCTTGGCCTACCCATTTGCTTATGGGTAGTAAGGCGAAGAGAAACTAAGTTTGATGTCGAAGGAGTCGCATAGCTTTTGACCAGTTTTGTTTTTAAAGGACTTGCCATATCGGTGATGATTTTATGAGGGACACCGAAACGACAGATGATGTGGGTGTTGATGAAGTTGACGATCTTGTCGGCTTTTGTGGAAACGAGAGGAATGGCTTCCACCCACTTGGTGAAATATTCAGTGGTTGTGATGATGGATTGATGATGAAGAGACGAATGAGGATTAATCTCACCGATGAGATCTAAAGCCCATTGAGAAAAAGGCCAGAAACCCTGAGCAATTTGTAAGGCGTGACTGGGGAGATGAAGCAAGTTAGAGTGCTGCTGACACTTGATGCAACACCGAACATAATCACTATAGTCTTGATGAAGGGAAGGCCAATAATAGCCCAGACGAAGGATGCGCTTGGCAACCGAATTCCCACTGAAATGTCTGCCACAAATCCCATCGTGGACTTGTTGAATGGCTTGAGATGCTTCAGTGGAGGTGAGACAGTGAAGAAGGAGGCCGTCGAAGCCTCGCTTATAGAGAAGACCCCCTAGCATGGTATAGCAAGCAGTACGCTTGATAAAAGCTCGTCGTGCATTACTAGAGAGGTTGGGAAGAATGACAGAGAAAGATAAGAAGTCTACAAGTTGCTTATACCAAGCATCTTGTGGGCTAGGGTCTATAGTGTTGACATGATGAATGTGAGGAGAGATATATGAAGGCAACGGCACACGACGCACCGTGACAAAAATTTTGGATGCAGATGAGGAAGATGGGATATGGGAAGCGAGAGAAGCCATAGTGTCAGCAAACTTATTCATGGATCGAGGAACAGTCTGCAGGAGGAAATGATCGAAAGATGCAAGGAGAAAGTCAGCACAGTTTTTGTACCTTTGCAAAATTTCATTTTTACAGAGGTATGAACCGTTGACCTGATTGACGACGAGTTGTGAGTCGCCGAAGATGTTGATGGACTTGATGCTGAGAGAGAGGGCGGTCTGAAGTCCCAAAATTAAGGCCTCGTATTCGGCCATATTATTGGTACAATCAAAGTCGAGCTTAAAAGACAGAGGCATGGGCTCTACTTCGAATGGAATGAGAATAACCCCAACACCCCCACCTAGTTGACATTTGGAACCGTCAAAGAACATAGTCATCTGATAGGTGATGTCATCAGAGGAAAGCACAGCGATAGACTCATCAGGGAATTCACACTGCGAAGGTTGATTGTCAGGAAGAGGGGCATCTGCTAGTTGATCAATGATGGTTTGCCCCTTGATAGATTTCTGCTGGATGAATTCGAGATCGAACTCAGCAAGCAGCATGAGCCACCGAGCCATACGTTGATTCTGATATGGCTTGGAGTGCATATACTTGAGAGGGTCGGTGTGGGTGATGACAAAGGTTTTGTGACTAAGAAGATAGTGGCGAAGCTTAATAGCAGCAAAGACTAATGCCAAACAGAGTTTCTCGATATGGGTATATCGAGTTTCATAGTCGACCAGTGTTCGGCTGATGTAATAGATGGCTTGCTCACGGTGATGTTCGTCTCGGTGCGTGATCATGGCACCTAACGAATGGTGAGTGGCTGAGATATAAAGGTACAAGGGTTGGTCATCTTTAGGTGGAATGAGGACTGGTGGAGAGACCCGATAGCGTTTTAAGGCTTCAAAAGCCTTTTGACAGTTCTTATCCCATGTAAAAATGATGTCCTTCTTAAGGAGATGATGAAAAGGTTGACAGCGGTCTGAAAGCTGCGAGATGAAGCGACGAATGGACTGGAGCTTGCCTTGCAAACTGCAAAGCTGCTTGAGATTAGTCGGGGGAGGCACTTCGAGGATAGCGCGAATCTTAGCGGGATCTATCTCGATGCCACGGAAGGAAACAATGAAGCTGAGAAGCTTGCCAGAGAGGACCCCAAAAACACATTTCTTGGGGTTAAGACGAACATGGTACTGAAGAAGATGAGAAAAGATGATTCTGAGAATGGTCAGATGGTCACGGCGAAGCTTGGATTTGCCGAGCAGGTCATCCACATAGTCCTCCATGATTTTGTGGAGGAGATCGTGGAAAATGTAGGTCATGGCACGCTGATAAGTGGCGCCTTCATTTTTCAAGCCGAAAGGCATGACTCGATAGCAGAAAGTCCCCCATGGGGTGATGAAAGTAGTCTTGTGCTGATCTTCTGGAGTGATTAGGATTTGATTGTATCCTGAAAACCCGTCCATAAGAGATAACATCTCATGGCCGGCCGTAAGATCAACAAGCTGGTCGATGTTAGGAAGAGGAAAGTCATCTTTGGGACAGGCTAGATTGAGGTCGCGATAGTCTGTGCAGATCCGAATCCCCCCAGTTGCCTTGGTGACTGGGATGATGTTAGAGACCCACTGTGGATAGTCGATGGGCTGGATGAAGGAGACAGAAAGGAGGCGCTGAAGCTCCTCTTTAACAAGGAGGGCAACGTGAGGATGAATCTTTCGAAGCTTTTGCCTGACAGGCTTAGCCTCTGGTTTGGTGACAATGTTATGGGTAACGATGGTGGGGTCGATGCCAGGCATATCACTGTAAGTCCAGGCAAAGGCCTTGCTATGGTCGGAGAGGAAATGGGTATAGTCAAGCTGCTCCTGAGCATCTAAAGATTGGCCAAGCTTTAAGACATGAGGAACATCAGAAGAAGGAAGGTTGATGTCAATGGTTGATTCATTTAACATAACCTGGGTCTCAGAAGGGAGGGAGCACTAGATGAAAGAATCATCAGCGCCCATGTAAGAAAGAATGGCATCATCGTCAACGCAATGAACAGTGTGGATGGTTGCTGACTCATCTTCGATCATGCTGGGAAGAATGAGAGGGAGAGATTTGGACACCCTATTGAGCTGATAAGTCAAGGGGTCTAGGCGGATAGTGTTTATGGAAAAAAAAACTAGGAGGAATGGAAACCACTGACTCCGTAGGTGAAGGTGGCGAAATAGGCGAGTGTGGAAGAGATTGGTCAAGGATTGGTTCAGGATAAAGGTCTACAGGGTCTTGAGTGGGGTCGTGATATCCCAGACCATACCGTTTCTTAGCGTCGTCATCATTGAGCAGTTGGATAGGCTGATGGGAGCCCTGCTCATAGCGTCTGAAACCAAAACCCTTCCATGCACACCTGTAAAGGTAAGTGTGTGTAAAGGCGGGGTTACCAAGAAACGAGAAATCTGATGTGAAAGGTTGAGGTGAAGAAAGAGGATTACCGTCAAGAGGAGCTTGATTAAGCCCCCCATAGACGAGGTTAGTGCGAAGGTGAGGGGGACCATAAGGTATGATCATCCCTATCTGATGGTCGTAGGTGGGGCTGTGATGAAGGCGTCCATACTCTTGTGGAGTTTGGAACATGTCTAAAGCCAGCAAGCGATATTCTCCCAATGAAAGTCTTTGGAAGACGTCTTCCATGGGGTCTGTGGTTGTTGCTTGAAGGGGAGGTGTAAGGGCGACCGCCTATTACGAACTGGTTGAAGCTTCCACAGATGGAGGCAGTACCGGGGTTAACGGCTTGATAGGAATGAGGACATCGTTTGGACGGTAGGTGGTATTACATGTTTTTAAAGGTGAAGGGTAAGCAAGAATGGTGTGGACTTGTCTGTCATGCTCAAACTTCACACAATGGTGCAGGGTGGAGGGGACACAGGACATGGCACAGATCCAAGGTTGACCCAACAAGATGTTGTATTGGAACTCTCCTTCGATGATGTTGAAGAGCTCCGGGACTGTGCGTGGACCTACGCGAATATGAAGGATGACTGTGCCAATGGTCGTGGCAGTAGTGTCATTGAAAGAGCACAAGATCGCGTTAGTTTTGGAGACGCAATTCTTGGGAAGAGCTAACTGATCAAAGGCATGGGTGGAGATGATGTTGATGCTAGCGCCTCCGTCAATCATAACGCATTTAATGCGTGTCCGATCGATATAGGCAGTGATGAAGAGGGCGGCGTCCTGATCTTCCGCGTTGGATGTGGGAATCTCAGAATCGCTGAATGTAATGGAGGCGATAGGGGCTAAGGAGTGGATAAGGGTAGCAAGTGGTTGGAGATCCTCGGGTTGGACCTCCACTGCCTGTAGGGCTTGGATGAGGGCCTGACGATGTTGGGGCGAGGTTTGGATAAGATCGTAGAGGGACATCTTCATAGGCGTCTGGTGAAGCTATTTCAACATGGAGTCGTGGATTGGTCCAGAAGAAGAAGAAGAAGAGGAGGGTTGAGACGCGCCAAGGATAGAAATCTTAGGCTTAGGTGGTTGAGGTGGATTGACAAAAGGGTAGGTCCAAGGAATGGCAGCTTTTTCTTTTGCCTTGTCCTTCTGTGACCTAGTGGTGATGTGAATGGCATTGATTTCAAAGATGGGAGGTGAAGATGATGAAGGGGTTGTAACTGGTTGATGAGATGTGGATGGATTTGAAGAGGTGGAAGGTTTATGAGAAGGAGTCAGGGGGCGGTCGAAAGTGTCCTCAAAGAGAAGAGTGTCTTTCTCCAGATAACGGCGAATGATAGCCTTGAGGGCACAGCAAGTCTCAGTGTCATGTCCTGGTGTACGATGATATAAACAAATCTTCGTGTCGTCGAACCAGGAGGGTTTAGACCCGAGAGGTTGGAAAGGCTTGATGGGTGGAAGAGTTATGCTAAAAGTTTGCAAAATTCATTGCAAGATTAAAGAGTATGAACCCACTAAAGGATCCGTGCTCATTGATGTATGCGATGTTGGTGACTTTTGCTTGGGCGAAGTTGGAGGGGGTTTTCGTACCACCTTCTGGGTTGATGGTGCGATGACAGGTTGAGACGGTACACTCTTCGTGAGAGGTATCGCCCTTTTGGGAGAGGGTAAGCTAGTGGTCGGTAAAGGAAGCAAAGGAGGCAATCGGTTTTGATTAAAGGTTGGAGCGGGAAGGACTCTGGTTAGGGTTGAAGGATGCGGGCCCAAAATGGAGGGCAATGGTGACGGAAGAGGAGGCATTTGCCTCTGTGGTTTGGCAGTCTTTTGAGATTTAGGTTGAAGACTACTATTAGTTGAAGTTTGGGTTAAGTCCACCTTCACTTGTGGATGAGTGAGGGTGGAGAGGAGGTGAATGCCAAGTGATTTGATAGGTTTAGGCGGAGTAGATGAGGGTTTTGGTTTTGATGAAGTTGATGAAGATGTAGATGGTTTGGAAGTGGAGATCGGATTTTTGTTGATAGTCTTAGGAGGTTCTGCCATGGGAGGATTAGCAGCATGAGATGAGAGGGCCCGGGCTTGTTGAAGAGCTGTGAGATGGTCCCACAATCCCTGATGTTCCACTTTCTTAGAAGGGAGAAGTTCGAGTCTATCTACTAGTCGAGAAAATGGCTGAGAAGATGCGGGATGAAGTTTGGGCTCTTGAGAAGACGTCGACGGTTGTGGGACTGAAGGTAAGATGGATGTAGTAGTCTTGGGCCTAAAGCATGGTGAAGTCGTAACAGGTTCATGTTTGGTTGGAGACGAAGGAGAGATAGGTTCTTCCCTGGGTGGAGAAGAAACTAGAGAATGAAACTCCTCAAGCGGGTAAAGGGCAGGGATGATAGTGCCCTCCACTTGTGGTCGAGGAGTAGGAAAGGTTGGGTCCTCCATGGGCAACAAGAAGGAAGATGGTGAAACTGGCGGTGATGGTAAGGTCGAGGCGTCCTCTAAAATGAGAGAAGTTGAGGGAGAACTAGCCGGTGAAAGAGGTTCGTCCATATGTGATGGACTGATGGATGAACTCACCTCTTGGGGTTGGTTAGAAATGAGGGGCGAGACCGTATTGACTGTTCGAATATTATGTTCATGGGTATTGTCAGTCAAGGTTTGGATGTTGTTTTGGGTTGGTGGATGATTAGGAAATCGTTGTTTGAAGATATCGATAACCTGATTAGGAGGGGCGTTAGGATTGTCGAGGATGAGGTCACCCTTTTCCAACATGTCTTGGACTATGTTTTTAAGGGTTTTATAGTTACCCGTGTCATGACCTTTAACACGGTGGTAGTTACAGAAGTCATTTTCCCTATACCACGTAGGGATGGCGCGTGAGGGATCAAATTGTGGTGGAGGTCGGATCTGAGGGAGATTGATGGCCCCTTGTTTGACGAGTTTTTCCAGCATAGACGCGTATGATTCTCCAAGTGGAGTAAACTGTCGCTGTATGTATCTCTGCTAAAACTGACGAGTGGCGCTCATAGATGTGGATGGTTCAGATTGATTAGTTGAAGGTGAAGAGGAAGAAGATCTAACAACCACAGCATTTGCTAAAGTTTTAGATTTAGAATTGGATGAGGAAGGCTTAGAAGAGGGGTCATTGGTTTTGGAGTTGGGATTCTTACTCCGCAACTTGACTTTATTCTCCTCAACGGCACGTAACTCAAGTTTACGAGCCATCGTGAAGGCTTCGTCAAAAGTGCGGAAGGTTTGAACCCTCAAGGTAGAAGAAATATGTTTAGCGCAGGCTTGAGAGAAAAGTTCAATAAGCTCAGGCTGGGGTAAGGAAAATGAAAGTTGATTGATAAGGACCCTCCACCGAGCGACGAAATCAGCAATGGATTCATCCTCAAACTGGCAGATAGAATAGAGGTCTGTGATGGAGACCTTCTTGGTGATATTGATGGAGAAATGATCGAGGAAGAGCTGGGCCAACTGAGTGAACATGAAGATGGAATGACTGGGAAGAGAGCTGTACCAATCAAGTGCAACACCCGAGAGAGACATGGGAAATGTGCATAAGAGTAACGCATCGTCGTGGGCGATAAGGTAACAGGCGTGTTTGAATGCCCATAAATGTTGTTGTGGGTCTTCCTTGCTCTGAAAATGAGAAAAATTAGGAAGTTCCCACTGGCTGGGATATGGTCTGATAGGGACAGAAGGATGGATGGGCTCGTTGCAGATCTGTTCATACGAGAGAGTATTGCGCGAGCTGGTAACGGAGGTCTCTAGGTTGGACATTTTATCCATCAGCATCTTGATAATATCTACTGATGGATTGGCGGGTGGAGCGCCTCCTAGATTGTAAGGCGCTTGAAAGAGGCTTGAAGAGGTATACGACGTATTCAGTTGTACCAATAAGGGCACAACGTACGGATGACTAGTTGTAGGGACAGAAGAAGTGACTAAGGATGGTTGGATAGAAGACATGGCTAGGTTTGATGTGGTCATGGGAGGTTGACTAGAGGTAACATGGGCCAATGGATGGGTAGCCACCCTAGTGTTGATAGGAGTAAGGGTAGGCGGAATGGAGACGACCAAGTTTTAAAAGGGGGTAGAAAGTGGTTGAGTGGACTGAGATTGATTGGGGGCCGAAACCCCGGTGAAAGTGGGCCCAATGATGGAAGGAGAAGCCACACTTGGATGGTTGGTAAGAGGTTGGTCATTGTTTGAGGTAACAGCCTGGGTATCTAAGGGTTGGATTACGGACGCCATTGATACGACTGCAGTTTTGAGAAGAGAAGTCAGCATTCCATAGATTGGATTGCTCGAGGAGTCTCGCGTTCGGCTATTCGCGAGATAGTATTGCAAGGCTGCGGTATTGAGGTCCAAGAATCGTGCGAAATCTTGGTCCCCTTCTGGGATAATAGGCGTTTGGGTCGGAGATGGTCTGGTAGGAGTTCTTTCAGTTTTTGAGTTGAACTCCATTATAGGGTTGGTTGTAGGCGGGGTAGACGGAAGAGGATGATGCCTCGCGTGATCGACTAGAGCCTTGGCTTGGCTACGAGTCAGAACCATTCAAGGCAAGGAAGAATGTCCTCACAAGCTCAAACAAGCAGATAAGAACCAAAAAGATGAAGACACAAGCAGATCCTAAAACCCTAGAAGTAAATTATTAGGATTATAGTGGATTATGCCTTAGAATGTGTGTAGAGGAAGATTGGTTTTTTGAGTCGGGTCCTAGAAGAAGCAGTCTATGGAAAGTTTCAGGTTTTGTTATGGTGCTCAAGAAGTCTGCGTTAGGGTCTGGTACGTGGCCTGGTGCTAAGGAGCAAGCTCCCCTCACTTCACGATTCCAGTGGTTAGCTGGTTTCGCTTAGCCAAGATATACCTCGCCTAGAGATTATACTCTGCCAGAGAACAGAGTGGGCTTCCCCCTTGGTGATGAAATCCAAGTAGGGTCACCAAGACAGGTAAGGTATCCGCTGGGGGATGAAATCCCAGTCGGGCCTTGTCTCAGGTAAGTTAAAATGTTTGTTTTGTGCAGGTGGTTTGGTCGTGTAACATGAAGTGATCTAGATTAATTCAATATGCGGTTTAATTACTATGTGTGGTCTAAGAGATGTAGGCAAACAAAAATGAATGCAAAGTGTTTTAATGTCCAAGTCGAAATGTTTGTTCGTATGAAGACGAATGGAGAAAGAGTCGAAGAATATGAGTTTAGTTAGTCTAAAAGTGCAAGAAAGAAATGT